>JAQGCC010003311.1:0-15703 GCA_034698905.1 Xestoiulus laeticollis
ATATTACATTTCATGGAAATATGTCCGTAAAGTTTACCAGACTCTCTACAATTATAAACTTTACGGACATATTTCCAAGAAATGTAATATATATAAACAATAAATTTAAACAAATAATAGAATAATTATGCTCGGTCCTCGTACATTTTATTTGTTCGTATCATTTTCCAAAATTAAATTAAAAAATAATTTAGAAAAAAAAGGCTTATTCTGGTATGTAACTCTCTTAAACTGATTTTAACATCATGTTAAGCAAATAAAAATGTTTTCAAATATACATGTATTTTAACCAAAAAAATAATCTTTTGACTACTAGTACAACTATTAGATGGAACGACTATTTGCTAACCTTATTACTTATTTTAATTAATTATGAGTTATAAATTAGATATGAGAAGCAAAAAAAGTTGTATTAATAGCTTGCTTGATAGCAAAATGAAGTCAAGGTAGTCATTTGCTGCGTATTGCAAATTAGATGCTAAAACAGCTACTTTGAGCAATAAGACCTTAATTTGTTAGACAGTCATATTGTTTTTTTTAAAAAATTGACTCGTGAGGATAGTCACGGAAAATTGTATTAAATACTGGAATAGTTAGGGAAATTGAAAATTTCGTTTCTGTGGGAACCAGTATGTGTTTTGGATATGCGTTTGAATGAAGTTTAGGATCAGTGACACCTTTTATGTATGCACTACAAGTAATATAATTGTTAGCATCTGTGTATTCCCAGCGTTATTTACTTAATATGACGTCACTTCACTACAGTATTTCTTTTTTTGCTTGGATATGAGTGAGTCACTCATCCACACCTGTGATACATTTTTTTTTGGATAGACATGTCACATTTTCGTTTTCAGTTAAGCCTCATGAACTTCATAAGGGATATTGAGTCAGTGAAAACAAATCTTCAAATTATTTGTTTTCTTAAATATAATTTGTTTGGTAAACAAACAGCATGCAATTACGTCATTGTTATCCTTCAACTCTAAAGCTTAATTCACTTTAGAAGCAGCAAAATATGCTTATATGACCTCGGATCATATTGCACTGAAATGTCAGAAATTAACTGATCATTATTCATTCTTGATTAATTTCAGTTATAAGAAAGATTTGTCAAGATTAGCATTGAAATATGTCATTTAATGCTTGATCAACCATCTCAACCTGTATTTAGTTTAAAATGTATGGGCCGGTTGCACCAACAAAGGTTAAGAATAACCTAGGGTTAACCTGCGTTATAACACTAGGTTAACCCACCCTTGCATTGCACAAGCGTGGGTTAGGGGAAAAATGAAGCAAAAGGTTAACCAAGCGAGTAGACAGGGTTAACCCCGGGTTAATAGTCTAGAATTAGATGGCGGCCATTTTGTTTTCTGCATGTTGGAACATGGGTTCTATAACCCTGGGTTGTTTTATCAAGAGTTAATTGGTGCAACACATACAGCTAACCTGGAGGTTAACCAGGAGTTATATTTTAACCCGAGGTTAGTAAACCTTAGCATTTCACATCAGTTGGTGCAACCGGCCCTGAAAGTATTAAAGATCAGGAAAACATTATTTTACAACTAATGTACATGTATGCATATTGATGTGACATCTGTAATTATATGGTGATACTGTAAATAAGAAAGAGAATTTCTAAGATGTAATTTCCAGTTTTCAGAGACATTTTAGAAAATTAGTAAAGTGTAAGCTTGCACGTTGTATGAATGTCTATCCAAATTGCATTATTGGGTCATGAACCTATGCGCAGTTTGGATTATTAAAATCCCAACCGTTATACCCCGTGCTGAAGTATGAGAACAACGCCAGCAGCTACATATGCACGCATGCGAAATGGGTTTTTCTGAACATTTTTTTATATTAAAATTGAAAAGCGTTCACAAAGTGGTTTATAGAAAGAGATGGCAGCTAGACTCGTGGCAGCGTCACGAAAAAATAACCCTTATATAGCAAGCCCTGCCGAGCCGGTTTAGGGTCAAAGGGGTTAGGTAAGGTCCCCCGTGGAAGCATTAAGGTACCGGTCCTATTCCCCTTTCGGAGTTTAGGAATGCAACCTTGCAGTTTGACACCCATCCGTGGCACTCCCCCTGGCGAATAAACAAGCTATAAATCAATGTGTAGTGTAGGGCAGGGCAGGGAAGAACCCATGGACTGTCCATCGTAAAAGCCGAATGGCGTTTTTCGCTCAACGAACTCAGATCAGATAAGGGATCCCCCGACGACTCCACTAACAGGACAGATCTGTCAAAACTACGCTGGATCAGCCAGGAATAACACTACACTATACATCGTGGATCGATACACGCAGAGGCTTATGGGATTGCAAGGACCAGAGTTGCAAACTCTATAGCATTCGTCAGTTGGCATGCAGTTCGATGCCTCCATGGATATACACATATATACCTAACCGTTAAAGAGGAACGATATATTTGAAGCAATTGTTGCAGCTCTATACAAACTTCGTTAAGGTGCTGGATCACCATTTGCCTTGAGCCTCAATCCTACATGTATAGCCTATACACTGTATGTGCATATATGCATATTGCATATTATATATAGATTCGTACATGTACATGAATTGAAACGTAAAGACGAAAACATGATACATGTAAAGAGTATCAATTACTACAACTTATACTAACTATCACTATATAAGTAGCTGGTGTTTATATATGTATATAAGGTTTCTTAGCGATAATAGCATGCAAATTGAGTATATATATATATATATATATATATGTAACGGTTCTCCACTTAATAATGTTGATAAGGTATACACTATCAGATTTAATTGACACTGGGCTTTTCATGTCCTGGAAAGTGCATTTATATACAAGTTCATGTGACTGCCTTAATGTTATGTACGTGACACACATTCGAATATACTGAAACAGTTGCGCCATCAGCCATATCATTTACTTTAAAAATTATGATAGAATCAACTAACGTCACGATTCAATTAACGTCACGCAAAAAAATGCTTAAAAAAATTGTTTTTGACAATCATGCTAAAAATCTGCTGAATATGAGTGTAGGCATGGCAACACCTTCCGCCCCCTGGTGTCGAGTGGAAGGCTTCAAACCACAGTTCCGTATGTGAGTTTGCATGGTCAGGATGGGAACGGTAAAACTAACAAAGAGGGTCCCAAGGGCAAAGTAACCTGATCACTCACGTTTCGCAAATGCTTAAGCCCTATTCCCAATGAACGAAAATTTCCTCCAAGGGTTCAATGCAAATTTACTTCCGCACATGCGCAATGCCCATTGAAAACAAACTACTTGAAGTCCAACCTGAGCGCGTGCACTATAATGAGCTCGAGTTTATGAATACCGAAAAATAAGAGTTATCTATTTGCTAACTATTTTATGTACATGTATGTCAAACAATTTCACATTCGACGGTTTCTTACCTATTCCTGCAGAAATATGAATGTCAATGAAAATATCTGTAAATGAGCACTGAAAATTCTGTGAAACGAAAAATAAAAATTCTCCAAATACACCGCGTATGAAAAATAAATCTGCTATGGCTATAAATTTACTCGCCCATGTGCACCATGAAGTCTCTGATGTTCTTCCATTGCACCTTCTCCAATTAAGGTTAATCTTAATCCAACTGTCTAATAAAGATTATCGGTCAGATAATGGCATTATAACTCAAATTTTAATTTGATGAGGTAGGCAATTAAAGTATATAGCAAATGAAAACGTCCAATTAACAGGTGTAAAAAACACGTATTTTCCGTATAGGTCAAAGTGTCAATCATATGCACCAAGATACCTTCTGCAGGTCTTCACCTTTTGTGTCCATAACCAATCTGCCACCACTGTCCATGTATGACATTTTTAGCACGGTCATGACTTGGGGTGAAATTCCTCGCTATCATTAGTGGACAAATTCCTAGACGAATTTTAAAAAGTATTTACAACTGCCAGCAATCGACCGTTTGACAAAACCGAGGCCCTAAGATCCCCTCGGCGACTATATAGGGTTTTTTTTAAAGCAAAAATACGATGAGTGTAACCCCTCTGTGCTACCGCACTGCATCATGGTTGTTCTGGTGCACCCCCAACCAGTACATATCGGTTTTCTCCACGTCAAGCCGCCACCACTGGGAATGACATACATCGGCTATAATGCGGCCAAAGAGGCCCGGGTGGTCAGCCACGGGTCCGGGAGGACATAAATTTGGGTTACCACGTTCCGAAATGTCAAATGTTGAAAATTTGCAACAGGAACCCCGCAAAGTCCTCGGCGTGGTTTGTATATAGGGCTAGTCGCGCATTTTAGTACACCGTGCCTAAAATCCTAACTGACCAGCACCTCCCATGTGCCTAAACAGGGTGGCAACCGTATATGATCCGTCTGTAGATCTGCATGGGTTCGAAACCTGGACTTGTATACAGTTTTAAGCATTTTACCACAGTTGTTTCCTGCACTCCATTTATTCCCTTATATCCCTTAAAAATAGCCATTCTATAGCCTATACTAAACAAACAAATACAAGTCCGTGAGTTGGCCACTGTGGAACATGTGGAACCAATAGTCAAGGGCTACTAACTTGGGCTATCCCTATTCAAGGGGTATAGGCCGCCCCAAGCGCCCTCTGTCCAAGGGTGGGGGAGGGGGTTAGAAAGGGTGGAATAGTTCCCAATACAAGCAGTTGTTCCGAAAAAGTTGAAAAGGCATCTCGCAGTCAGGGTCCTTGTTTCCTTTTGGAAGGGCCTGTATTTAGGCTTTGACCCCGTTTCCCAAATGGGACCTCCCCCGTCCCGCACATGGCCCTTTTGTTGAGGGCTGGCCCGTTTTCATGTGGCGAATCCCTGTATACCGAGGACTTCACGGTAATCAGTTAATGTATACAGGCCCTATATATCTTATCTTGACGTTTCGAAGAAGGAATGCGATAAAACTGTTCCCTTTATGTGTTTAGCTATAAATACTGCATTTTTGAGGGATATGAAGTTTACAAAAAAAAAAATCGCTTATCAGGGCTGAAAAATTCCATTATCAGTGAGGGTGACATAGGACAACAATCCAAACTCCAAATACTTTTATAGCTTAAAAACATAAAAAAGGGACCATGCATAAATGTTTATTAAAGTTATCTGATACAGATTCACCATTTTCATTAAATTATGACATTACAGGAAGCGACCAATTTCACATGTTTCAGGGTTTGCATCAGTTTACATTGTTGGGAATTACATGTTGTGAAATACTATACAGTCGGTATTTTTCAATCTCTTTTAAGCATCGCTTGGAAAATTGACTCAAACTCCCCTTTATGTTGTAGGTACTGTATATATTCGAGTGACCGTTACGCTATAAGTATAGCATTATATATAGCAGGGTCATTCAACCGACCATGCATGCACTTTTATAATTGTAATCCATCCGATATCTTCATTTTTAAACCTGCTGAGGATATTTTCTAAAATTAGTCACGACGGATGTTTAAAAAAATAAGATTAAGGTCAAACTTAACCTGCAAGTGTGACCTGTTTGCACTTATCAGCATGATAAAAGAATTAACAAAAAGCCCATAATTGACGTTCCAAATCCCAGAGGTATATTAGAATGGTCCTCTTTTGTGGAATTTCCCTAGGACCAGCAGGTTTTGGAATGATCCTGCCCCCATGGTCCACACAGAAATGTGTATAATGCATGAAATGTCAAGTCTCTATATCTTTGTTTCAGACTTTTTTTTATATATAAGTCGCAATTCCTATAAATTTCATTATAATTCTTGAAGTTTTGCATTTCCCTCATTATTTATGATGTCGTATTTCCATGCAGTATCTTAATACATATACATCTCACAGTTATATCCATTTCAAAGGTGAGGCTAAAATCTCATGTCCAAAAAACTTAGGCCTTTCCATGAAGCCAATGCAATCAGCTGCATATATGTTTCAATTGATGAAAGGTATAGGCCTATTATAGATGGGCTGTAGAAAACCTTCATATTGGTTGGGTACCTTAAGACCATCATATTACCCAAATCAGGGTTTAAACCAAGGTATAGCCCGCCTTTTGGCACGTCCAAACTGATTTCAGTTTAGGCCTAAATTCCTATTCCTGCAAGCAGCATCACTGCAAACGCATCCCAAGAGCAATAGGCCTATGTTTCTATTCATGCAGCATATGGTTGGTGATAACTCCTAGAAAAGGGCACATCTAGACAAGGACCTTTCATAATCACCGAGAACGATCATAAATCCATTCATAATTTTTGTAAAATCCCCCAGAATAGCAAACAGAACCATATATCTGATGCTTGAAAAACGAGATCCGACGACGACATTTTGAAATCCAAATTTGAGGGTTCGTTTTCTGCCACGTTTAAGTTCGCCGAATCGGAACCATGGACCGCACCGACGAACCCGATGTACCTGCGTAATCCTTATTATGTGTACTTAACGCCCATAATAATTCTCTAACAGATCAGTAATTAAAAGATATCGAAAAAGGTCTTGGAACGGAGGTCGGTTTGGCGGCGATTGGGCGGCATTGCGGGGACAGTGGGAGGGGTCCCAAAAACGGGCGCTTTTTCGTCCAAAAACGTCCACCCATGGACCAAATTTTATTATGGGCATTTAGTCCACCCCCAAAGGTATTCATCCACGTATATTCCAAGATCTTAGCTAAAACGGTTCGGAAGTGAGGAACTCCAGAAGGCTAGCTTTTTGGCTCATTTCAGGGGCTTGCCAATCGGCATTGCCACGCCGTCCAGGCCGGCGGTCCAAAAAATGCCATTTTGGCCGGATCGAAGGGGGACCCATCCCCCCCTTACCCGGGGATGTCCCCACGTCCCCCGCACCAGGCGGTCGCCCCCCAACACCCCCCTCCGCAAGGCCAACACGAGCAATGGCAAACGGTACCGAAAGCAAGAAGAAGGGCGCCATGTTGGTTTTAACGAAACGCTAAACCGTCCATTTCGGCTCGTCAATGTTCGTCTTTTTGGGGGTCTAAAAAGAGCCCTGGAAAAGCGAAATTCCACAGGCAGCTAGCGGAAAGATAGAGGAATAACACTCACCCAGTGTGGTCCAACGAGGTATCCAAAAAAGCGGGAAAAAAGTGAGATTTCGGAGCACAATATAATCCACGGCAGAGGCAACGCGCACGCACAACATTGATATCACCTCAGTCAACGTCTCCTCCAAGTGTTTGGCTGCGAGAGAGAGTCACGTGACCAAGTGCCCGGATCACTTTTGTTGGTATGGCGAGCAGCAAATGGTGTCGTTAAGGCCTGGATCCCCCCTCATTAATTCCCCTACTTTTCCCTCCCTATCCCGACATGCAATGCTTGTACCACACGCTTTTGTTACGCAACTCGCTTTTGCCGGGACCGACAAAAATGGCCGGTCACCGGCAAAACTTCTTATACTCACTCGCTGCTATGGCTCGCGTTTTTTTGGATGGGCGCCATTGTAGTTATATATCGCCTTCTTCCAGCTTTTTTTAATGGTGGATCGCTGCGTATTTATTCTAGGATTATGCAAAAAATTGAAAACGTGCTGGAAAAAAAATGTTTTTTTGTGAGTCAAGTGAAACGAAACGGAGGAGTCAAAAGTTTGTGGGGACTTAATATCACGGTTGGAAAAAACTCCTCATTCGGGATCTTTTATAAGTTATGGAAAAGTTAAGGGAATTAAAAGTTTTAAGGTATATCTATATGTATACACATTATAGGCTATAGAGGATGCATATATATGGATTAAAGGAATGAGCTCGTGAAATTATTTCTGCAACTGAACAGAAAAATTCAGATATTAATTGAATTGAAAATTAACCATGCAGATAGATCTTATTTGAACATATAATTGCGAGGTATATACGTATACTGAAATAAAATTGTTTGAGAATTAATCATGCATAGTTGAATTGCAAGGTTTTGATTAGCTGGATTTTTGAAGAAATATCAAAAGAATATATATATAACAGGATTTTTATAACTATCAGTAATTATAGATGAAGGGTATTGCGATGTGAATAAAAATTTATTGTGGAGATAAATAAGTTATTAATTAAGAAAAGATAAACTGATTTGTACACAAATTTGTATTGCATGCACTTGAAGAGAAAATGGTGAAAGTTGAATTGACAGTATAGTATATACAACACTATCCTTGATGAAAAAGGAAAATACTTTTGAACATGATCTCATCATGACAATTAATTAATATAAGGCTCTTTTTAATTTATCAGATTTAGGGTTGTGCACACTTTTTTATAATCAGATGTTTTAGGGAAATATAGTTAACTATATTTAAAGAGATTATCTTTTGAAATCATTTTACATGAATTCATGGCTTATACTTAAAGAGAAAAAGTCAAAAGATAATTGAATTGACTGAACTTAAATTTCATGAAAATTAAGCAAATTGCATTTCAAAATAATTGCATCGTAGCTCTTTATATTAATATAAAAAAAGATTTAACGATGACATTTATCTTATGCTATTTTCAAACAGTTTTTTTTTTTTTTTTTTTTTGAGAAGCTAAACTTGTGAAATAGATAACTCAAATCTTAAATAAGTCTGAACTTTTTGGTTTTTCAGGTTTTTGATTGACATTTTTGCATGGTAAATTATACTTGAAAATTAAAGCATGTTTCGTGCCTTAATCGCATGGTGGAGTTTTAATTACATGTATTTCAATTACCATTATACTTGAAAATATGTTCAACATAAATTTATAGTATTATACATGTGCAGTTAAATTATGATTGCATAGTTTTTATAGCAATTAAGTCTTTCTGCATACAATTATATATTATGATTAATTAACATTTCGTCGTGAGATATTGACTGCAGCATGTTGATCAATTTCGAGAATTGAAGTCATATATACATGTAACCTATGAACCAAAATGATAAATGCTTATGCATTGTATATGCGTTGCAGTGTATATTGGATTAAATATTATTAAACATATATGGTTAATTATATAACTTAAAACTACTCCTATATAAATTTTATCATGTATCTACATCTATTTTTTTTCGGAAAAGAATGCAATCATCATGTTTATTGGAAACTTAATTCATGTTTAATTTTCTAATTTTAATCATTTCGTTATCAATTTTGAAATTCTGCAAACCGTTAGACGGCTGTGCACATCTGTAAATATTCTTAGAAAAATCTAATGATTTGTTGACGTTATATATACCTGCATACCTTCATATTAAAAACTTAATTTGCTGGATAATTGGAGTTTCGATAATGTGTGACATGACTTTATAGTTATAACTTATATGCTGTTCATTTTTATATTTTTACTATAATTTACTATTATACGTGAAACATAAACATATACCAAAATGAACCTAAATGAACCAAAATGAAAGCTATATAGTTCTACTTTAAAAATGTCAAAATGCAATGTCAATATATACAGTTTAGAAAATTTATAACCTCGGAACAATTTTGTTAATTATAGCCCTTAGCAATTATATTAGGTCATTTTTGCCGCTAATTTGTATAGTTTTAATTTCAGGATAATTTTGTCCTGATTTCATCCGGCTTTCATCACATTATTCGTGAACCCAATTCAATAGAAAAAATGAGGATAATCAAAAACGCGAATTACGGTATAGAAGTTCCGAAACATATATAATGAAATATTAACGTAATTAGGTCACATTGATGTAACCTTAATACATGTTCAAATTGGTGCTGATGTCTGCGAGTTTAAATTAAGATAAACCAGAATGGATTTCGCATATACGTAATGAATGCAGTATATATAGCGTTTGGGCATGCAGTTTATATACAGTATATGCATGGTTATATAATTCATGATAAATTAGTCGAATTAACTCTCATATGTAAATGTCAATTAAAATATTGACTAAAAGATATATTGCATACACATTGTTCACAAAATACATGTATATATACTTTCGTGCATATATGTTTATTTATTGATGTTTATTTAACGATCTCGTGAATATCAATTAATGGCTTCAGATGGAGCTTTATAAAACAGTATATATGCATATATCAAATAGCTTGCAGTTTCTAATTTTCAATTTTAATCGATCTGTAAATCATTGCATTTGTATATTGATATGCATGTGCACTTTTGTTTTCAACCAAATTTATATTGAATTAAAATATCGGAGAAGGTTTAAGCTCGTATACATGTGAAGGATTTAAACTGCACAATGCATATATTAATACTGTACAATTGTATTTATTTTAACAATTTATATATAAAAATAACTAAGCTATAAGTGTTATAATCATATACAAATTTATGGAACTATACATGTATATATATATATATAGTATACGCGGTTGAGGTCCCATGGAGTGCTTGATGTGTCTCGGTATATCGGCATATCAACTTTTTATTTTCAACTTTTCCATGACCTTTTCCAGACGCTGCATGCTTGCATGCGCTTAGTATCTATATAGACCTATACAGCCTTCAAATCGAAATTCCTATGAAAATGTTGCCGAAACAAACCTGGTATAATTAACAAGATGAGAAATCGTTTATAAAGTGGCTTTATTCCGTCATAAAAAGGGCAGTTATTCGTATCGGTAAATCGGGCAATTTTGAAAGCAGAATGAAATTCCCAACTAAAACAGATAAAAAACCGGTGTAAAACTGAAATGAGACATTTAAAAACGTATAAAATAGATCTCGCTTTGTTTATAACTATTAAAAAAATCATTGCTTGGATGCCCTATATAAAATTACAAGTTTATTTAAGATGCAGACTTTTTTTTCTGTCTGCATTTCATGGGTGCGTGATGTCATCGACTTTTTATTTCAGTTTCAATGCTGATGGCGAGTTTATATATCCATAATGCAAATCTGTTCATTTCGAATGTTAATACAGTGTGTCTGACAAATGTATTCAACAAACATGTTTTTTAAGTAATTCACTTAATATCAACACATTAAACAAATTCCATAGGCATCATCATGTTAAACATAAAGTTGTGAAGAGTTTTATACATGTATTAGGCTATCCGTGAAAACAGAAAAAAAAATGCCATTAATTAAATTCCAGATATAGTCATTGAATATATATCATGACATTATATAATATTATATCCTTTTATGAATTTAGTTATGACACGCCTAATTTCAATGGCGATATATATGTGTATAACCATTCAACATGCAGTTAATTCAGGGGATAATAAATTGTTCTGATAATTTATACTTGAAATAAATATGCTTGTTATGCCTTGTCATCATACGCAATACGAAAAAAAATGCACCATGTGCATATAGTATATATACACAAGTGCACATGTATACGTACATGTATACGATTATATAATTAAATCATGCATGCAGTTGAGAAAATGTTATCGTTTTTTTAGTATACATGCAGTATGTTACAATATTATTTAATAGAGGGATTGAGCAAAGCAACCCTTAATGCCCCGTCAACTGATTTACCTTAACGAGAACGAATCGGAAAAACATATAGTGCTGTCAATGTGGTTAGCATTAAGGGAGGCGTGCACAATCCCTCTAATGTTATAATCTACACATTAATTTCTCTCGATTTATTTCATTTTAATTATTTTCTTATAGTTATTTGATAAACGTTATGTCATTTAAATCAAAAACAAAGAATATTTATAATTAAATAGTCTTCGTTATTTGAGCAATATTGGTTTATTCACTGTATTTTATATTTTTAAAAATCTGTCCAAAATATTATACGGACAAATAGAAAAACCGAAAAGGTTGCAATTATATTGTTTGGTCAATTTTCGTCTGCCACATGGATGGACTGCATGTCCAGCTATTTCGAAGTGCATGCAGCTTTGTTATAACAAACCCTATATATAGCCGATTTAATTGACACAAATTCAAGACCCCATGGATCAAGGACCGGATTTTTGAAACCTCGTATAGATCAAATTACGAAAGCTATAAAATGCACCAATTAAGCTGTCAGCTTTTGAATTGGACAGCATGCAGTAGCGATGCAACGAAATTTAAAATTTCGAGGAACGTTATATATATATATATTATAATCAGTCGTCGTTTTCAAATCCAAAGTATAACGATTAAAATGTACATGTATCTAATTTCCAGCTAGCTTTTAAATTCTGACTTAATTTAGCGGCCATTAACATCTGAACGTTTTATAAACATGGATATCGTTATCTGAATTAAACGACATTTTATGTTACAATTAAGTTAAAGTTATCGTCCGAAATTGTGAAAACTTTTAATGGGCTATAACGAATAACGTACCATTGTGACCTAGCGATAATGTATATATTCAGAAGACAGTTTTCCAGCAAACAATTGTTCAAATATTTTGAAAATTTGGAACCTTATCTACTTTTTAAGGCATTTATAAACTCCTTATTAAAGATTCTTGAGTTGTCGTCAAAGAAAAAAAAAAGGTTTATAAACCTTTTGATATATCGACATTCAAATTAATGTATTGTTACGAAATTAATGAATACAAATCTTATATATTAAATAAAATATAATACAGTGCATGTATGTATAATCCTCGCATGTGTTAACATTGTATATAATTTTCAATGAGATTTTCAAAGTAATTTTCAAAAAAATTTTATATGAATCTACATTGTATTATACGAATAAAGCTGTTTATTTTTATTTTGGCGAAGGCGTTGAATTATAGCCGCATTCAAGACATATTTAAAATAAACAGATTGAATGTATCTTACTTTATATAAGTTGGCGTCAATATAATTCCGGATGTGACATAGATAGCTTTTAAATGTATACATGCAGTATATATCGCATGTTATAATTATCATGATGAATTAACCATGCAGATTTGCATTTATTTGAAATGGGTTTGTTCTGGAAAATTCAGATAAATTAACCACTATTTCTATTGTGCAATATATATTATTTTATATTGCAAAATTTATTTTTCACCAAACACTGAATTAATGATTCAATTAAAATATATATAGCGAAAAGAACTATATAGCGCATATACTAGTACATACTTTTTAATTTGTGCAATCACAATTAATGACTTAATTCATTAAATAATTACAAATTCGTACAGTGAATATTATAAAACAGATCTGGTCCGTGAATCATTCTGGATCTCTTTCGCTTCTATAGTCACTATTCACTTTTAATAAGATTATAACCATTAAGCTTCATTTTTAACGTTCATTTCTCAACAGTCACCAGACTGTCAATAGGGAGATTATTCCACTATCTACTATATAACTATCGACAGCACTGTATTTTTAGCATATGGTTACACGACCGTTAGCGTTAGCGTGCACGCTAAAGCTGCCATTGCGCAATCTCCATATAAAGTGATCTTAGTGATGAACAGTCAAGATGGTCAAGATACGTTTTAAAGGTCCTCTTCCAAAGTCCCTGTCAGATAAATTGTCTGTGATTTTTATCCTATACGACCATAAAAGAATGTTACAAAATTTGAAAGGCATATATATAGTCTTTCTACAATTGCCTTTCAATATCGTATGTATTCATGTACATGTAGTTGATATATGTTATTATGTTATATATATGTTTATAAGTATTGTTCATGTACATATACTGTATATACATGTACAGTGTAGTTATAACAGAGGGGCATTTTTTAAATACATGCAGCTACCATGTTTGTCTGAATAAAAATATACATGTATGCATTATAAACAACGCGATTTTACTGCTTAATGTGTCTCCAAATATATGTTGCTGGACAGCCTTAAAAGGTTGGAATGTCGTGGCATTCCTATATAATGTATATATACGACCCTCTGTATACATGTAAATTATAGCTGCTGGCCTGCTAACAACTTCAAACCATGAAATACAGTGTATACACATGCAGGTCACTGCATTACATTATGGATACAATTAAATGTACAAAAGATACTATGCCATTCTAGCCACGCATACGGTTCTTATGACAGCCACATTTGAAGGTATACCTATACTGTATAACTATACATGTATAAATACCTCCAAGCATGCACATTTGTTTTATAGCAATCCTATTCGGTAATGGGGCAGGTAAAAATAACCTTTTGTTAATAGAACACGAGTTTTGTATATACTAAAGAACCCTTTTTGAGATGAGTTGTAAAACTTTTCTAAAGTTTATCGTTCAATGCAGATCAATTCAAGCCCCAGAATACATTTAGAATGTATTTTTGTTATATATACTGTTAATTGGTATCTTCAAATATACTGAATGGTGGCTGGAATGGCATAGCCATCGTATAACATTCCAGCCACAAAAGCTCTTTATGCCTTTTTAGCTGGATAGTTTTAAAAAGTTCATCCTACAGATAAAATTTGGCCCAAAAGGACCTCGAGCATGGGCAGACAGTAAAGTGTATTTTTTTGCATATAACTGATAAAGTTCTGCAGTGTCAGAAGCAAGCTGCAGCACATGTTTGACAAGGCTTATAAAAGCTGGATGAATGGCAAGAGCGTTCGATAAAACGTATATGACATTATTAGTCGAGAGAATTTTGCGAGGTTTTAGCCTCCCAGAGCGGCATAGAGCACGGTTACGTTTGAACGGGGCATCCGTTTCGCTTTTCAAGGCGTTGTTGTTGACTGGAGGTGCAAAGGACAAGTTGGCGAACGAGAAGCACGTAAAAAGCGACATGAAGGGTAATCGAGGTCATCTCTCCTATATAGGACGAGTCCATTCGCCACTTCACCCGCCAGGAGCGCATGAACTCTACGCTCTCTCTCTCTCTCTCTCTTGTATGTAAATAGGGAAATAAGGCGAGTTTCCTCGCTATACGCGATTCTTATCAAAGGCCATATATAGGGAGGTTGACACGGATGGGAGAAACGGATAAAGGCCTAATTTGGAGAAGAAGAAAAAAAAAATACAATGCGTTGTTTGGTTTTGGCGTTATACCCAAAAAGAGTAAATTGGAAGGAAAATGGCCGACTGAAGCGAAAACAAATTAATTGGAGAGAACAGAGCTAACAATCTACATGTACTGTAGTTTTGCAATCAAGGGCTCGGATCCGAGGCCATTAACAATTTAATATTATCTAATTTTCAAACAACTTTGTCTAGGGCCACCTATTCTATGATAAGACACATGTAATCGTCACGATAAAAGGCCTTATTTACTAAATGTTTGTCACTATACATGTATATAATCTTACTCTATTATATATTGTAGAAATAAAAACATCATAAAAACTTCCCACGAAATAATGCGTGTACTTGTATATATATGCTATTAACAAATTGAACTGAAATAAAGTTTGTATATTTATTTCTGTAATATCTTTTCATCTTAATATTTCGTTGACATCTTAACTTAAGCATAATTATTTTGATTTGCAGTGTATAATATATCCTTATAAGCTGGCCGGGATACTTTCCATTTATCCACAAACAGGTTTTCTTTTGCAAATAAGTAATAATAATTATAGCTTTACATGCAATTTATAAACTTTCTTCGGTTTAATTCCATCATATATAGAATAATTCAAATATAAAATTGTACTTTACTTTATTGTATGTATAAAGCTGTTGTTTCTATAAAAGCCTGCCTTAATTTAAAGCTAGCTGCTTAAAAATAAGTGCGGTCACGACATCACGCTTGCAGCATTAAATCTTTTTAAATATAAATTCTATAAAAGATATACTAGGGGTACTCAAGCACGTCGTAGATATTTGTAAATCTACGGTTGTAGATTTTTTGAGGTCAGCCGCGCATGCGCAG
>JAQGCC010003312.1:0-15697 GCA_034698905.1 Xestoiulus laeticollis
ATGCAGTAGCTACAAAAATACTGCATTTTTATCAATTTTTATTTTTGTATTATAACAAGTAGTTTTTTTTAAAAGTACTAGTATGTTTTAAAATTACCCCATAGCAAACATGTAGTTCAGTTTCCCCTTAAATATATGTATACATGTATTACGCTTCATGGAAATATGTCTGTAAAGTTTATAATTGTAGAGGGTCGGTTAAACTTTACAGACAAATTTCCATGAAGCGTAATATACATATATTTAAACAACTAATAGAATATTTATGCTAGGTCCTACTACATTACATTTGTTCCTATCAGTTTCCAAAATTAAAGAAAAAAATAATTAATAAAAAGGCTTATTCTGGAATGCAACCCTCTTAATATCTTGAGCGAAACTATCCTAAAAGCTATAATACTGTGACCATATTTTAATTATGTGATTGGAAGGTGAGGGAGGGTGTTATAGAATTAATGACGATTTTTGGAAAGCATATACACTGTATGTTAGTTGTGTAAACAAACCTTAGTCAAGACGAATTTTCAAAATATGAGAAGTTTATATACAGAATTTCAAATGTAGGCTACGTATATCAATTTTTTTGGTCAAAGGCTCTTCAATTTTAAAATACATGTATTTTCACACCGCAAAATTTAATGACTTTATGATAGCCCCTTCATGGCTATAAAATTGATGGTTGCCCCTTCATTTTCACTTTAAGCTAGGAACGTATTTAACTAAAGCGCCGCAACGTTTATGGTTGTGGTTATTGAATATCGAACGCGCTTCTCACATGTTGGATCGTGTCCCGCTGAAATTAATATATTTAAAAAATTTAAAAAAGTATCTCTAAAATTTAATCGTGAACACTTTCAAAAGTTAGATAAATATTAAGTGAGTGTTATGACGAGGAAAATCCAAGCTCTACTGATGACTGTCAACAGATTTAGGTAAGCCAAAAAAATACCTGCATCTACATGTAATACAGTACATGTACATGTAAGCATTTAAATTGCATCGGATTGTACAGCATGCATACAATTTTAAATGAAATGCAGGCCTATATGCACACCAGTCGCAGCGCCCTTTGATACCCTGCTAACATGTGTTACAAATGTTTTATCATTTGAGAAAACGAGTTTAATGCAATTTGGATTGAAAGTGACATTCATTATTCAGATAGTTGCCATTGGCAACCATGAAGTCACTATTGCATATTATGTATCAAATTCAGCTGAATCAATCTGTTGTTATATAATTAATGCATGATATTGAATATTCATTTTAATAACATGTTAATTAAGTTTGAAAATTGTAGCCTATTGATTTGACATCAAGCTTGGTGCTTATATAGTGCAGCTCCCCTGGATAGGCGTATAAACATTAATGGAAATTTAGTTAAAATAATGAAAATATGAACTCGTTATGAATTGTATTAAAGCTGGATTTGCCTCAAGGGTCATATATAAGTCGATAATCGAGAATAACTTGATATAAACATGATTCGTGTGCTATACTTGATGGTAGCATATGAAGCAATTTTAATTTATAAATGAAAGACATTAACTAATTAACAATTGCTTTATTGTACTGATATCAGTACATTTGTTTCTAGCTTCTACATTGTATATAAAATATCACATAAGGTAGCAGACTCTTGCATTTTACATTCAAATTCAATATACATGTACATGTAGCCTATGTTTATAAGTTGCATTGACGGGTTACAATGACAAGTTTACCCAACAAGCCTTTTTGGGCATGGATTTTACACTCCTTTTAATGCACTATTTGATTCATGCACAGGTAAGTTATTAATATAAGATACATTTTTCTCTATTTTTGAGAAAAATTCAAGGATCGATTTATAAAATATACTGAACATGATTAGATGTCCGTTTTTGATGTATACATGATTATTTACAACACATGCGTTTAAAAAACTAAGTAGGCCCCTATAATTCTTATAACAATAATAGTTTAAAAACAAACTAGTTGCATAGTTAATATTTAGGTTTAATTGTAAACATTATTCGATTAAGAGCTTTCCAAACTTTCTGTAAATCTCTACATTAACCATGAATCATTGCGTAATCAAAACAGCCTATTTAGGAAATCCTCACACTTATCTCCACACCTGTATAATTTATACAGTTATATTGCTGTTCTAATATCAATTAGATGTTATTAGCGTAATCCAATATATTTTATTTATTTTTTCTACTTAATAACAATATTCTGAACAGACTTGCATGGCACATGGCAATACATATCAGGTTGGTAATCACTTTATCAATTTTGAAGTACCCTGATATGATCACAATTGGACAAACAAATGTGCTTAAACAAGACTATACGTTTGACTATTTGTCGACATTTTACATGTTATGAATTTAAAATTTCGAACTATTAAGGTACAAAATAATAATGACTGTAAATTCACTGCAGAATGGCTGCCAAATGCAAACAAAAAAGTTAATAATATAACAAAACACAGTCGTTCAAAACTATTGTTTTTTGACTAGGGAAGAAATTCGTGTTATACCTCAATACTTATAGCCTCTTTTAGAGTTACTGTGTACATTGAATGCTTTAAGGCCCCAAAAAAGTTTATGAATATTAACAAGTCCTTTAGGGATCCCTCGTGAGTTGCCTATATAGATGCGCTATATTCAATCTCTATAACCTCCTACTGTTCAACAGTATGAGAAAACATGGATATCTTATCAAATTACATTCATTCACTTATTAACAGTCTTATAAAAAAAACAATAACAACAAAACTGATATTATAATTTCTGGTGTATAAGTTTAAGGCGAAAAGCAATCTTAAGCGATTGGTCCCAAATTCGATTTTCTGCACCATCCACAAAACAATGGCAGAAAAAAAGCAGCTATAGTCTTATAATGAGAAGAATACAGACTTTATATACATTGCATATAGACTATGTCTGCAAGGACTTGCGAGTCTGCAGTCTTGCATGTAGACCCCTGAAAATTTCTGCATGGACGTGGAAGGTTAACCAAAATTCGTCTATAGCCAATAAATACAACAACTGAAATTTAACAGTATCTGCTAAAAAAAATAACTATTTACATTCGTGTACTGGAATCATCATCGCAGTCAACGTCTATAAAGCAGGTTGCACTTGGCACTCTGCCTTTAAAGCCCTCGTTAGCATCACCTTTATCTACGTCCCTATCAATATCAATGGTTAAAGTTTCTTGGCTGCTGATTCCCTGATCACTACTGCTTCCTGCAGAATCGGAGAGATTCACCCCACTAGCACTTAGATCAGACTCGCAATCCGATTTCTCCTCTTCGATGATGCTGGGAATCTCACACTCTTGCATGCCACGGTGAGGGACATGTACAGGACCATCATGAACAGTCACTTCCTCCTGTTTTGGATGATAGGCTAACTTGTCTTTAGGAGGATGCTGCTTTTCATCCTGACGATTGGATATGTCGTCCAGCGAAGTTTCACCCAGGACCCATTTGCATTTGCCATCATCCGAAGACCCGACATTGTCTTTGTCTCTGCCAGCAGACACATTTGTTCCTGTCTTGGTGATGCCACTGTCCACGAACTTGTCGACGTAACTGAACGATGCCGGATTACTGACGCTTCGAGTTATAACTGGGACTTTAGGGACCCCGTTGGCTGTACTTGAGCTGTTGACAGGCTCATTGATGCGATGCTCACTCTTGCATTTTTGGCTGCTATCTTTGACAGGTCCTAAGCCGAGAGGAAGTAGCATGCCTTCGAACAAACTGTGCGATTTCTCCCTAGGGGCACCTTGAGGTGGCTTGCCACGTACAGAACCTCCTCTGGAGAGCAGCTCTCGCAAGGGAGACAGGGATTTCCTCGTGGAATTTCGATGGAAATTCAGTTCCGAGTTCGGGTTGGACCGCATGTTCGGAGGCACTAGAGCCATGGTTAGGATCTGTGCAATGCTGCTCCTACGCGATGTCACGGCTTCGGGGGTTTGTTCTTGCTGACATTGCTCAATCTCCCCACAGGCAAAGGCCATGGCCAGGTCAAAAATGAAATTGGCAGAAGTCTCTGTATGGGCAGCGGTGGCATCTGCTATGGAGTTGCTACGGGTGGACTTCCGCTTGATACCATCCAGGGATGGACAACTGGAAGTGCGTTTTAGTCTGCCCACATTATTGGGTTTACTTTTCACCTGAAAGTAAATAAATTCCAATGACATTTATACTATTTTCGATTAGGCATGATATTTTGCTCATTATGTATTCTTAGCTCATGGTCAACTTTATGAGTAAACCTATTGTAATATCAGTTTCGGCGGCTTCAATTTTCAACTGGCTTAAACAGTATTCAGGGGATTATTTTTCAATTTGTGTAACTCATCCACATCGATATGTAATGAACTAGCACCAATGCACAGGTCAAGTCTATACTAATCTGTTTGAAAATGGTGCAAGGTGAAATTCTTTGAAAAATACAGTTGACATTGAACACGTGCCATTTCGAAGAATAGTTTAAATTTGATTATCATGATGTGACCATGTTTTACTGAATTTGTCTCATTAGACCTTGCTGACAGTATTTTAATCCTCGATTATGGTGAATGCACACCCATTCATTCTATTTTGCTATTGATTGCTAATCACACGCATATAAATTTTCATTGTTCACGCAAAATCATTTATAGGTTTTAGACTTTTGCCTCGGCATTAGTTTTATTATAGGCATTCAACATCCAGCTTATAGTTTCTAATTTGGCAGTTGGCACTAATCTTGTTCTTTTTCTGTTACCAGTTGAAAAACCTGATGTTTGCAGGACGATAAAGGTTTAGTTTGCTATTGTGATTAATTTTTTTTCTTCTCTTGAATGACAAGGTTTCAACTCACCTTTTTCATGTAAAATTCATTCATGGATTTCATGAAATAGTCCATTTCTTTAGTCAGGACTTCTTGGGTTTGCTTCAAGTTTTTAGCAACGGTTTTCTCGATCTTTTTCACTTGCTTGGATTTCATTGCTTTGGCGATGAAGTTAAGAATCATCGATAAGTAGCCCAGGCCAAAAATAATCCATGCCATTAGACCGAGTTTGTAAATCCATTGAGTATCTCCAACTTTGGTACCTAGTTAAGAAAATTGCCATTTTATAATGTGGAAAATGCGGTTTTGACTAATGGAAAAATGGAAAATGTTCTTATATTTATGAAATATTATTTAAGGTTTGTTGTTTATTGATAGAGCTCTGTACATCAATTTAATTGGACTGAAATATCATTGCATGTATAGATCACAAATGTTCCCAGAACCTGACATCAATTCTAATAAAAAATACGTTAAAATCCGGTCCAAATTTACCTAATTTTAATAAAAAATGTCGTTTTTACTGTGAACATGGTTCACATCATTAATAATATACATGTAGTAAGAATCAAAAATTAGTTATCTGATTTTTTTCAAAACCCAAATATTTCAGCACGATGGATCTTAGTGGGTCAAACGTACGTGCACGTATTTTGATACAGCTCATATATGTGGGACAGAAAGTTGTTGGCCTTATCCTGAATTTGTCACACAGAATTTTTTTTACTATTAATTCAAAAATACATGCTTGCACGTAACGACTTTTTCCTTGGTTCACAGAAACCTCGAGCACGTCTTCAGCAAACCTAGCTGTCTCCAGGTTCCAGTTTTGTCACGTTGGTACCGGCACACATATACAACGTGATTAAAGTGATAGTTTTCATTAATGATAACTTACCTGCCACATAATCTCCAAACCCGATGGTAGTTAGAGTAACGAAAGCGTAATAAAAGCCTTCCAGATATGACCATTCTTCCAAGACCATAAATATTCCTGCTGGTAAGAACAGGAAGAGTAGTAATCCTGGGATTAGGTATGTCACCGTGCTAATCAGCAATGCCAATGGAGTGGAGCGAGTTGATTTGTATTTTTCGTGAGCTTCCAATAGCACGTTGCTGAAGAAATCACCAATTGCTGCGAATAATATGCCGGCTATCGGAATTCCTATGAAACCATAAAGTATGCAGAAGCCTCGACCCATTCCGGATTTCGGAGAAATGTTGCCATAACCTATGCGGGAAAACAGATTGGAATCACTTAGATTTTGAACATTATTTCATCTAATAAAAATTGTCGTTAACATGACCTACCGCGAATTTATCTCGGTAGCAAAAAAATAAAACAAAAAACAAAATTTAATAAAAATAAGAACAACCGCAACACGACACATCAGAAGAGCGATTCTGACGTGTTGTGTTTGAAAACGTGCAACCTGGCCGCTCTAGGATTCCGTAAATTTGTTCAAATTTTACTTATTCTTAGATAGCCTACATGTAAGATAAATTCATGAATGGACCTAATGTGTGGTTCTAAATCCTATATTTTTCTATTTCGGCATGCATTACAAATTATGCATATTTTTGCATGGGTTCATTAGGGGTGCTCACGTTACTAATCTTAGCGCTATTTTATCCACATTCGGTTAAGTTGGTTCACGTAAATACATTTACAGAGGCTGAGAGGAGCCAATTTCCTAATTGACCGACATAAGAAAACATGAAGCCCCCATTACCACATACAAGTGCATGTAGCCTATGTATTTAATCATTAGCGCCACTATACAGACTATCGCAAGCTTTGTCAGCCCACTCAAGCTTCCGTCAACTAATCGAAAACTTATCTTATCGTGGATAAAATCAGTAACGTTAGCACCCCTATTATTGTTTTTAACTTTTTCTATAAATTTGTGAAACTTTTAATTAGGGGGTGGGGGTCTTATGTTATCATTTTGGTCATCTCTAGTACACTGTCCCCGTTCCCTACATCCCTTGTTCATGACCTTTTGCACAATGTTGCAATTAATGTGAGATTAATTGAATTAATAGTAGTCAAATGATCTTTAGCCTTGTCAATATTCTTTGTATTCCATGAAATCTGAGTAATAGCTCTAAATTTAAGACAAATTTGTCATTGAACGATAATGGACCAAATTCCAAATGGTCTGTTCTATCTATCGATCCGTACAGATACATCATACATGTACAATTACTGTAAATATGAAAGACTCCATAAAAGTCACTGAGAAAGATTTTGAAATTGTCTGGAATATTCAACTTTAAGTGGAAAAATTAGAATAGGGCAACAACCTTGACAGATGTACAGTGTATATATGTATTATCTGTGCCAATGCCAAAACAGTACATGTACACTCTACTATAAAACAACAAAGATGACAAGTTTCCTTAAAAATTTCAGATACACTGTTGATGTACATGTAAATTGAAAAATGAGATAAGCTGTGTTACTAATCTAAAAAAGATGCATGCATTGTGCATGTACAATATCGGAGAATTTTAGATTTAATGTATATGCATACCTATAGTCGTTACGACGGTAAGGCACATAAAGAAGGCGTCGTAAAATGTCCAGTAATCAAACGTTTGATTCTCTGCTAGGCTTGTGGTGTAGTTTTCATAGACTGACATCACATATTCATTCCACATTTCATTCGTGGTAAAAGTTGTTTCGTTTAGGGTATCATTCGTTAGTAGTGAAACTATAAAGAAAAAAATCAGCAATTAAAAATGAGTGAATTTGAGGATAAATAAAGTGGTGTTTCCATTTTTTTTGTCCCATTTTCACACGGAAATTAAAATTTCTAGTGAATTAAGTGGTTTACATTCTTTGGACAAACTAATGGAAAGGCTACATGTACATGTTCTGTACCTCTTCTGGTAAAACGTGTATAATTTTTAAAAATTTGTTTTGCTTACTATATGACCACGAGATAACCGGTGGCTTTTTAAGTTAGTTTAAAAAAAGCTGTTTTTTTAATAGCCTTCGGTATTATCTATTGCTCATATTGCCGTCAAACGAAAATATAGAAAATGATAATGAGATCCATGTCAAGGATCTAACGTCATCTGCATTCTGCAACAAGACTATGGTTCCTATTAGTTTCTCTTGGGATTTTTGACTACATCTACGGATTCAACATATTTGACAGCAGATCGAAAAAGCGTGCCGTACTGATTTTAGTGTCAGTTATCATGTAATCGATTCAGATTCATCCGTTGAAGCTATCTGTCGAACCGTGAAACCACTCAAGGTTAACAACCGCTGATATACGGTTTAATTGGAACTTTTTCATTTATCTAGAGTATATACATCATTATACCACTTCTAATCCAATGGTATAATTAGCCGCTATCTTGTCGGTACTCCATGCAACTAATGTTGAAAAATGAAGTGATGTCAAGTTGTACAAAAAATGAAAAATATATGTAGTACACGATTTGGGCTTGTAGACATAACATCACTTTCAGAGATTTCAGTTTGCTCATCTTCGTATGGCATGATCTTTTTAAAAAGTATTGCAAGTGCTGATTATCTGATGTAATGTAGGTATTTATCTTTGCAATGTATTTGCAAAGGGTGGATAGAGTTTTAAAAAAGGTTCCCACAGACATGGAAAATCGGAATAGGCTATAGGAAATTGGATTGACATGGAATAGTGATTTATTATGTAAATAAAAGTATAAAAAAGTATTTTGTTAAAATACAGGTAGGCCTACACTGTATCCAATTTGTTTTTACTTAACCAATTATTGGTTATTAAAAAAGTCAAGAGATATATCACACTATAGAGCTTGGTCTATATCTATACTTTTGTCGTCAGTCTTGCTTGATCATGCAAGACTGGCGACTTTTTATTAGCTTTAACATCATTTGATGTACATGTAAGTTTTACGTTTTGTATACACTTACAACCACATTTAATAGGACGATTATTCATTAATATCCAAATTAAAAACGCATTTTAATTACTCCTGATTTTTAATTCAGATATGACATGGTTTGTGTGATACCAAAATAAAGTCAATATTTTCATGCTGCAGAAAAATTGTAAATTGTGTTCTAAAACTGATTCTTTGGACAACAACACTAAAATTCGTTATGCATGTATTGGAGCATTTTTGATTTCTAAATGCCAGAATAGATTATTTTAAAAATCGGAAAACTCGGGGAAGTTTAAAAGGCTATACTCAAAATTGAGAAGTTTAAACAGTGTTGTTGTTATTCCGGTACCACGTCAATGTAATACAGGACATAGTCATCTAATCCTCAAGATGTATAGATACAAAAATTGACATACCCATAAATGCTTCCAGTTCCAATTTGTAGGGATATTCCGGTGGCTCATCGTTGCTGTTTTCTAGTGTCATAAAAACCGATCCTCCAATAACTAAGTAGAGAGCGAATGTAACGAATACGATCAGTCCTTGTCTTTTGTTCATTATGACGATTAATTAAGCGAAACCGATGTAGGCCTAAGGAATATAACAAAACACAAAAAACTGTTTAGTAAAGTTGAAAGTTTAGTCGATGCTAAGTATCCTCTTAGCTAGGCTTTCATCAGTGACCGCAACTAATGACTTTTTCAACTTCTATAGCTACATGTACACCAAGTTGTACTTTTGAAATGCCCTCTTTTTAAACTGATAATAATTGATTTCCTCTTGGACAGCGAGTGGTCCAATTGCATTTAAGGTCATTACTTACTCTCTCAAAATACAAGGGGAATGTAGGATGGTTTCGAGTTGGATTATCAAAGCAGTCATCCGTTGCATTTAATAATATAATTCGGCTCATCTTCGTAGGTTTTTAAAGTATCGAAATTGTTTGTGGTTTTTTGGCTGCCAAATAGCCCGCGTACGTCTTTACAAAAGGTCATCTACTTCTTGAAAAGTTTATAAAAATTATAGCTCCACCCAATCTACGGTTTGTTATTGAAAGCATAATAAAAAAACGATAACATCAGCTAGTTCCTGATTAATAAACAACGATTTTTTCCCCCACGTAGTCAGAATTCAAATTTTTTTACGTAATATTTGCAACGGTGTCAATATATCCAATGCATTTTGAAAATTTCCTGATTTTTCCGGTTAAAAACACGTATTCACTCATATGGAAATGGCATAAGTTACAAAAAGCGTGAAAATGCATGAAAGTAAGCTAAAACTATTGTTATTAGTTTGAGCAAATTTTGAAATACTATTTTGCTTTCTTTTGCATGATGAAAATGCTTTAGTCACACATGTATACTAATAAATAATACTTTAATACATAAATTTTGATTTTGTGAATGTTAAATGTAGGTAATGTTGTTTAATATCAAAACTAAGTTGGCTATGAGAAAAAAAAATAGCACTGATCTGGGAAAACTTAAAGGAATATTATGCAACATGACTAACATTTCTCACTATACATGTACATGTATAAATTGTCGTACAAAAACAAAACCTAGTATTCTCTAAATCTGGCGATTCTCCGAATTATGAAGTGAACTTAAATTTAACGGAAGTTGTTGCAAGCAATTTGCCGTTATCAATGTACGTACATTAAATTAACGCCTATCTTTTCTCGAAAATTAAATCTAGTAAAAATTCTGGAATAGGCCTATCCTTAAATGACTAGTTTATTTCATTCGTGTTGGACGTTAAAAATGATTTCGAATATAATTGATTCAATGGGCTAATTAATAGCTATCACAGGATTTTATTGATAAACTGTGGTTATATTTGATATGTACTTTTAATATGTATCACCTAATATTGTAGTGTTACAAGTATTCTCTATTAGACAAATGAAATCAAAGACATGTTTTCTGAAAAAACAAACTACCAATACATTAATTTTACTGAATAATATGATCTAACGTTAAAACGAAATCTCAGTTTCTGAAAAATATATCACTATACACCTACATGAATCTTGTTATTGTGTGTCCCATTTTTAATTTATTCACTGATCTTGTACTAATTAGTACTATTATAATTAACGGTCTACAGTACGCCGTTTTCTCTCAATTAAAATTTGTTAATTAGGGAATAAGTAGGTCATTACATTAAATCGGATTTGTGTTTAACAGGACTACATAAGATTTGCATTTTACAAAGAACTTATACCTAAATTAAAAATACATTTTCGGATAACAGACCTTTTAATGACTTAATTAATTTAGTTGAGAAATACTGTATACAGACTTGAGATTAAATATAGATTTGTTTATCATCTGCAACATAGACGATGACACGCATACTTTTATTTCGGTTTATAACCAAAACAATGAATATCTCATTGTCCTGAACCACTGCCCTGATTTCGAGTCCCAACTAATCCGTGTTACTGAAAATTGATCTTGAATTGAAAATCGATTACATCTGCATGAATGACGTTGTTTGCGATTAAAGAGCGCGGGCCTGTAATATATTTCATGCATTTCGACCACAAAACAATGTGTTCGGAGAAAACAATGGCAATGGCATTATTTCTAGATGAAAAAATGTGCAGAGTCAAGTGGATCTGATGAAACTATGCACATGCTCCCTGGCTCAAGCAAGCAATTCAACGACGTAAAAAACCTAATTATAATTAACAGTAATTAATCAAAAAGTCATTCTCGACATCAACGAGTAAAAAAATATCAGAAGAATCACTTAGAAATTACATTATCTTAATACCAACATTCGATGAATTGACGAAAAACAGGCCCATTTCGTGATTTGTTGCACTTATTGCACTCGTAGTCTATGTGGAAAATGCTTTTCACTTATTGTACCAAGTCATCAACTTATCTTTTTTAAGTGAAACTATGTTTTAAACGAACAGATGCATTTGGGATATAAGAATCTCTAGCAATATTTTTAAAGATAATCTTATGGCAGTCACTTAACAAGCAATTCATAAATCGTATACTTATAACCAGCAATGAATATTTTGTTTACCGACCAAGAATTTATTATTATCAAAGTTGACGTTTAGATCGACGTATCCATTATGTTTGACATTAATTAAATTAAACCAAAAATTAATGAAGGGTTATAAATCACATTCGTTTAGTCTTAATTATAGGCCTATTGTCAGATTGCATCTTAAATAACATCATAAAACATATTTCAAATTATTTTTGATGCCTCAGATTAGTTTCGATAATACCATTCTTGGTCGGCTAACTAAACTTCTATACAAAATATAGAGGTATATATCGAGGAATATATAAGTGAGGTAAAATAAGTTTTAAGTTATTCTGACTGATTTTTAATCCTATACTGTACCACAAGCTTTTGCATTAAGTAGGAGTTGTTTAATAAAGCAAATCAACATTAGATGCAATTTGTGCTTTGATAGTTAAGCATAGTGTAAAAACACGCTGATTCAGCGTATGTTTATAAGGAAATACTCACCGAATTCAAATCCTCGAATATGTTAATACGTCGATTCTTAAACAATTAGCAAAACTAGCAAGTCTTTCTAGAGATCTCGTTTTAATGCAAAAATGCTTTTCTGCTTTAGCTTAAAATTCCACTTCAAAAAAAGCTGCAATTTGTCATTACGAGATATATAATGTCAGGTTTTTACTGCTATTTTTCGAGTAATTATAAACTATAATGTTAGGCGAGCGTTGACCAGTGGAGCTTCCGTAGGGCGATGAAGCACTTGGTAGTTTCTCCCCTACGGCTGATGAATGTCTCGTTTTAACATCTCTTAAATAGCATTTTCGTCATCGAAATCTGCGAAAAAAATTCGCAAGTTGGTTTTATCATTTTTCCGTTTTGATTAAATTTCTTATCCGCCAGTACACGAATTCCTCTATGCATTTCCTATAGGCGATCCTCTCGCTCTCAATGCCTCGTAGCGACTGAAAATGTGAAAAAAAGTTGGCAAATTGCAGTACCGCATCAGATCATATATTGAACCGAGGGACAGGTTTGTACGCGACTGCAATTAAAATGAATTTGGCTGAATTGCCTTCACTGCGACTCCTTATACACTTTCCCATTGACGAATCGGCAGAGGTTCCAGCCCCTGGGCCAACGCATACAACGTGTTACATGCGCTTTTTGAGCATCACACACATTTTAATTGGATGGTGAATTTGGTTACCAGTTTAAAACTATAACTACTCCATCGTATCCACTTTCTGCAATTTTACTGGTAAGATCAGATACTTCACGACAGTATAACTTTGTAGTACATTACTGCACATGCACATTTAAAATTTTAGCCAACACAGAGGATATAAACTTGAATAAATGTACATTTGAGTGCTATAATCATCTTTTTGCTCAAGTACAAGCTTGCTTGATGTTTCGGGGCTAATTTTATTCTCATCTTGACTCAAATACCAATGTTTAAGGATAATGTTTGAAGATGGTGGATGTAAGATTATTACTATTGCTTCTGTCAAAAATTATATCTAGTCTTATATGCGAAAATAAATTTGGATAAATTCCTGATGCACACCAAGTGAATGAAATGCGTGACCTCGCCAAAATGATGAAAAACAAGTTTTTGCAAACTAGAAATAACAGTGAAGATATTGATATCACTGAATACGTGATGTACATGAAGCGTCGTTACCATATTACTGAGGGTATTCTGCTTCTAAATTTCAGTTGCATCAAATTACATTATTAAAGACCCGCGTGCTTGAGGATATATCCGCTGAAATGACGCCATTCAAAACAATGAAATTTTGCAGAAAGTAAAAAAATCCTATAGTCTACTGTTACTTTTCCCGTATTTTTTAACAAACATATGTCCTTTGAAAGGCGAAAAATTCCAGATGGAACCAATAAAGACAAAGCACACATTAAATCGATCCTTTTTTTAACTGACATGTGTTTTATACAAATCGGATCTCAATCAAAGTATTTGACATCGTTTATGGACAACCCCTCCAATCTTTATTATTCTATGGCATTTCAGACATACTACATGTATGTTAGTCATTCCCCACTAGCATATGCATTATACTTACCATGGGGTACATGATGCAGCCACGGGGTACCCGAATTTTCACATATCCCAATCCATTTATTATTGCTCAAATAGCAATAATAAAAATACGCCCTTGCTTGCGAATTCAAGATGGCTCGCCCATTAATGCTTTGCATACGAATTTCTAATGTGGATCCAAAGCTCGCCATGTAGAATGTGCAGTACATGTAATTTGGAAACACGTTTTTATCTGTTGGATGCATACTGTTAATTAGGACATAACGATTTGTACTTTGTATACGGGTTATACACCTTTTAAAAGGAGTAATTAAATTTCTAAAAATTTATTTCAATTTGTGTCGTCACAAGAATATATTTTTCCAAGTCTTCACTGTTGCAAGAATGTCATATCAACACCAGATAAAGATGTCGTTGGTAATTAATAATTTAATGGTGCATAGTCTGCATCAAACAGATTCCAGTCCGAGTTGTTTGTTGATTTGTCTGCTGATTTTGACACAAAAAATCGCTGTTAATTTTAACCAGCGGTGCGATTACACCGTTGATGGGGCCCAAACTACTACAGACTATTGTCTAACAAGGCCATGGTCAAACATCACTAATTAGAATGGCATGTGAACCCATTGGCCACAGTGACTATGATGCATAATTGGTTGACAATCTATTGTCTCAAATGCATGCATGCGAGATTTACAAGCAACAAGACCCTGAAACGCGTTTTTCCCTCATAAAGTTAATATTTTTACATCTCCTTTTAATGCCTCCTTCTATAGAAAACGTGAAAAAATTACAAATTGCCTTTAAAACAAGGTGGATGCAACTGGTTTGGGGGCTCGGCTAAGGGCTTACGACTGCACGAAAATGATGGAAATTTTCCAAAAAAATAAATTAGATGAAATTGTGATGACACTATGATTCGTCTGCAAATAAAGGCGGAAGCAAGAGCTGTATAAGATGTATAATGTATGTCTGCGCATTTTAGTACCATTTTTAAATCTGCTTCTCGAGCAAATCATTTTAAAAAACGTGAAAGTTTAGTTTCAAACACTTTGTGGTATCTTTGTTTGACATTTGATATTACCAATGTTAACTGCCCACAGGGTGCTTTCCAATCGCACCTGAGCATATACGAACAGGTGTGGGGAATGTACCATGCAGGTATACGTCAAAGCACAAGTCCTTGAACAATATGTTCATCAAGATTCATCTTTAACCAATTCCATCTGACATTTCTGGAATAACCCCGCTTGCACATACCATATTATATTAGACTATAGACCCTGGTAGTTGATGTGCGTTTACCATTGTATCCTCCGCATGTAGACGGACAATGTCTTTTGTAGAGTATTCCAAAGCAAACATTGTGCAAAAATATTGCCAAATCTATGCAATTTTGTGAAAAAAATTGCTCTGGTTAGACTCCTATCATCACGCGACATTCATTCAGCATCGATAGTATTGTTGTGACAGATTCAAAGCCTGGAATTTTAATGGGCGATATCAATAATGGATCATAATGGACACTTAATCTTCCAGGGGATACTTATTGGAAGCATTTCAAAATAGCGAGCTAATATCGTATTTTGAACTTTTTAAACTTAGATTTTCACCCATTTTTCAGTGAATATGTTTCCATTGAACTCGCCTCTATGCAAATATAATCTTACTTGTTTGTACCGAATTCACAATCTAGCCTGAATAGTGTTACATGCATAATGATGCGATTTAAGAATAAATACATACCTCATCCGGTTTTTTTCCTTTGTTCTCGGGGGTTGATATTCGTGATAAAAACCCCGAAATATGCAAATTTATCACGGGGACATTTCGAAAAGTATGGGCTCTTTTAACAACTTTTTTATAATTGTTGTTTTGGCCAATAAGTATAATTTGAAGG
>JAQGCC010003313.1:0-15697 GCA_034698905.1 Xestoiulus laeticollis
AAGTAGTTTTTTTAAAAGTATGTATCAAAATTTCCCCCATAGCAAAACATGCAGTTCAGTTCCCCCTTAAGGGGTTACACGTCCTCGTCGAGCTTCGATTCAATCAAAATGGCACAAGCAAACTTACAAGCAAAATCCAACGAATGTAACTGTTAAAATCACGGAATTGATGAACGCTTTACGGAAATCCATCCTCTCGTTTTCACTTCCTTCAGTTTTCGAACGCCTTTCCTACGTATAAGCCTCTCACTCGTTTTTAAACCCTTCTTTGGTAAAAAAAAAACTACAGATATCTGAATCTTCTCTCCACGTTCACCGACTTCTTTGTTTGGTAATCAGAATTCGGCGACATAAAGGACAATAAATACATCGCAGACATCTCGAACGATTCAAATTCGCAGTTCATTTCAACGAAGAAATACCACCCAAGCAGCCGACGACCTTCGAACTTTTTATGGGTCAAAAATCGAATCCCAGCCAGAATTCGACCTGGAGGTGGCGCCATCTAGTAGCAGAATAGTACAACAGCAAACGCGGCGGGAAATTCAAATAAAACATGCATTTTAAACTCGTGCAGTTTCCGAAATCACTGTCGTATTGCGGATTCATGAACATTGTACAGCAATGGTTCCAAATCATTGTAACACTGGTGCTTTATGAAGCGACTTTGCAGAACTGTACTTTACTCTTATTTTCTAGCCTCAAATGCCAGCCACGACATGGGACTCTCGGAGATATTACACAACTCAAAACAAAACGAATCGAGGAAAATGATACCATATTTAATATAATAAAGACATCTTAAATATATTATGGCCAGGTCTAGCCCGATGATTCTCGCTTTTTTACACTGCATTCCTGGCTTTGTAACAATTAGGTTCACGTACGTGGAATTCATGAGCATTTTTCAAAATTCTGACTGGTAAAAATATATATCATCTCCGCGCATGCAGGCACCATGGCTGTGTCGTAGGGTGTGAAAAACTGCTAAACATTCCTTAGGACTGGAAAGTTAACTTGCGTCGCGCTTGCGGGTGCCCTCCCAACACATAACATTCTGACGCAAACGTGTGCGAGCAACATTTTTTGGGGGAAAAATTCGGGTATAAAGTAACCGCCAGTGTGAGGGCGTTCACTCGCCAACGTCGCTATCCTTGTCGCCGATAAGATACAGGAAATGGAAGGCGATGGCGAGCAAAGCCGTGCCCAGTAAGTCTCCCAAGGCCGTTAGGTATGGTATTGCCGAGTTATCTGGGTCGATTTCGCGCGTCCACATCCAGTGGATTAGTATTCGTGCAAGGTACAGTAGGATGCCCACTTGTAGCGTTGCCGCAAACAGGTAGACGCACACGAACACCGGCGTTAGCGACGTGTGGCCGGCACGCATGTAAAAAATGGTGTACGTAAAAATGAGATGACCAGGCACGACGAGGAGCATTAAAACACGCGAAGTTCGGGCGTGAGCATCTGGGAACAGAAGAAAAATCGCAGAAATATAACAAAAAACGCCAGAAAAAGAATGGTATAGAAATCCGACAAATTTGAAAGGCCCGTGTATAGATAATATTAAAAATATAATAATGGAAAAGCACCTTTTCCGAAGAATGATGCACACGGATTAATGCACAGCCTATTTTCTTGAGGTGGAAGACAACCCAGGTCAGACGACTGGTGCAGTGAAGTGGAAATTCGACTTGCATGAACTGCCACCAAATTTCCTCCAACGCCTACCAAACCATATCGATTTAATTCGTGCTCGATGCAATTAGACAGTTGTGTTATAAAAAGCAGCAAATTCTAATACTGACCGTTTATTACGGGCTGAAACACCGCAATGCCCTTAAAACTGGACACCGTAAAATCAAGAATGAGACCACCGAGACTGCAAAAATAAGTCGCATTGCAAAGGATGTTAATATACTAAAATAAGCGAGATGCATGAAAAACATTCACGACTGAAATACAAAACCTCATTTGAAAAAAGATGGTTACTAACCTACTGATGCCCATTGCCGAGATCACTGGTGTCCATCCGGTGTACAAAACTTTTTTGGTGTAATGATTACGTTTGGCAATCATCACCCAAAGTGGTGTGAGCAGCAGCGAGACGCATATGATGCTCGGTGACAACCACACTTGTTCATCTATGCAAAAAAATATGACGAAATATGAAACATTGACATTAAATAAAATAGGCTATATTTACAACATTTGTCTTAAATGCAGGTATACACCTCTACTTCACTATACAGCCGCTCTTAATATTGCTGTTTTGCTATAACACCCTTTCCCAATTATGTACGAATTCCCATTTGCATCCTAAATTTCTTCGATATAGTCGGCTCTCGATATAACGAGCGCCAAGGTTAAGTGACATTCATTCGTTATACTAACAAGTCTGTTTTTACACATTTTTTTGCTACTAGGTGGCTTTCATGGTTTTTTATGGCACCTAGCGTAATTTTTGTCAAATGCATTATTTTGAGTACCCCTTAAATAACCGTTAAAATATTTAAAGATACCGACTATTTAAATTCATCCTTAAAATCAATGAAAATATGAATCTTATGCCACAGCAGAATGTTCTTTGTCCCTGATCTACATGTGCGATATTGAATTGCTGAATAAACCGTCATTTAGTATTGTGGGATAGTGAAGGGACCAGCCGAACCGTTCGTTATACTGAGAGGCTAAGTACAAAAGAGGTAATGGCATTTTAAACTGGACCAGTTACTTGGTTCGTTATAACGAAAGCCAACTATAGGGACCAAAAAAGTCGGGAAAATCCCCAATTTTCTAATTTTACTATCATGTGTTTCGTCATACAGCATTTTGCTCTACGGTCACCTTTCCAGGAAAGTATCAATCAGTGATAAACACTGTAATAAACACTTACCCAATGAATTATACAAAGACCTGCTGATGCCTGCAAGTAGAGATAACGTGGTGAGATCGCCCAGACTAGCGGCAATAGGAGTCGCCACGTTATCCGGATTTATATTGCATTTGCGGGATAACACGACAACGCCCACCATGATCACACCTGCAAAATTTAAAAAAGCAGTCAGACAATTTGTTGATTCTCGCTGTTTTAAAGTGGGTAACGACGCATGGCCGAATGCTTGCCTAAAACGAAACTAGCCACTGATGCAGTAACTAGGCTGCTGGCACAAAGCAGCAGTGCATGTTTCAGTTGGAAAACGCCGTCGGGAATCCATCCCATAACTACAGCTGCCATTGACGCCAGAAATCCAACCACTGTGGCTTGACACTGTCATCGTTGAAAAAAAATAAAGAACAATTGAAGAGCACTCGTCAAAATAAACACGCTTCACACTCGAGCCTGTAAATATTCGGATGAGAAGGCGCATATTGTTACCTGGATTAAAGCCAGGTTGCCGATAATCATTTGCCACATTTCGGATGGACTGTCCATGTGCCCCATGTTGGCCTGCAAATTGAAACACAAAAGATACATTAAGATTCAAGCACATTTACGTGCGGTTACAGTAACACGTTTCCAGGACACCGTCATCTAAACTTTAAATCTAGAAATAGACACGTCAACGTACCAAAGTGGACAACCTGGAGGCCAGAGTCATTTCCAGATTCCCTTTCAATCCCAAGAGAGCCGGGACAAGTATGAACACTTCGGAAACTTCGACAAACACTTCCCAGTGCTAATCAACACGGAAATTGCAGTTATAGAAGGGATCCAATTTCCAAATGCCAGCAACTGAATGATTGAAACAAACCTGCACGATGTCCAGGACTAGTCCTGCACCAACCATGCCCAGGCCAGCGATGAGGAACGGGATGGCCACCTGCCAAGCAATTGTACATGCGGTTTCCTCCGTCTCCACGATGACCACCGAACTCTCGGGCGAGGGCGTCTGAGTGGTGGTTCCGTCCTCTCCGAGCTCGAGGAGCTTGGCCTCCTCCAAGTTGGTCATTTCCAGTTCATCTTGATCGGTGCAGATGGTCACCGTGTCGGACGACGGCGAATTAATCAGGGGCTTGTACGAGTCGTTGCTGCTGGTCAGCCGGATCTCGATTTTAGAGCCTCGTCGTTTCTCTCCCGCCGTTCCATTGCACAGGTTCTCGTTCTCTGCCTCGGACACCATTTTTTCACTGTCTTTTTTCTTTCGCTTGCGCAGCCGCGTGTACTGAGAGTCTTGACCGTTTACAGAACCCTCTGGAGAGCGAGACACTCTGGGGACACTGGTGTTGTGCATTTCAAGAAAGAAGCAAGGGATGAAATTCCTTGGCAAAATACTAGCACTGGAAATCCAAAGAAACAAAACGCTCGTTAGTTTTAAAGGAAAGGAAACTTTGTCGTCAATAAAGCTAAATATAAGAGGGATTGAGCACGCCTCCCTTAATGCCCCGTCAACTGATTTACCTTAACGAGAAGGCATTGGAATAACATACAGTGCTGTCAATGTGGTTAGCATTAAGGGAGCATTAAAGGAGGCGTGCTCAATCCCTCTATTGATTAATAAAATATAATATTGGGAAATATATTCGAGAATTGATGAGGAAATTTCATTACCAGGGAAGAAAATAAGATTTACTTTTAAAAAAACTCAGTGAAGGGTTTCAGGAAAAGTCTACTAGGCTTCAATGATATTGAGAAATCTATAAAACTTGTTAATATCCTCCTTGGTCTTACTTGATGCTTGTTTCATAACATTTAACATACATGTACATGTACTACTGATCTTTCTTCGTGCACTTGTATTTTACCTTCAACACATGGTATCTTACATGTATATGCTGATTAGGTATAAAAATTGCACACAAACTCATTACACTTAAATTTATTTGCAGATGGGAATTCCCTAATGTGCACGCCCCTTGTAATATTCACAAATGGATACAAATGTCTTGCCGAGAATAAATACAACTACATTCCTATCAATTTAATTAGTTGTATTATCTTATCAACAAAATTGTTCACCAAGTAAGCATTAAATAACTAGCTCCCACATAAAGTGAATCTAGTGTGCACCATAGTTTGACACTACCGAGTAAATTTGGAAATCCCAAATTTATAAAATAAATATTACGCATATGACAAAAGGATAACAACACCAGTATTTCGTTTTTCAAAATTGTACACTGTTAGAAATTGTAGTCTATGTACCACTCATATTATTTTAAAGATTAAAAAAACAAATGACATTTTATAACTCGCATGTTGTCATATGGCTATATATTCTTAAAATTTCCATAATGATCTCATGGGAGTTAAAGGGTTAAATCATTTTTGCTTTTATTTACATGTAGTTGTCATAGGGAATACTAAAGCACATCGTCTTAGGGTAATACAACTTTTCATACCAAGAGGGCCACAAAATCACTGGGACAGAGTGTTCAATATAGGCGAACTTAGTTTAAAAAAGCCAGAATTTGGTTATATTTAGTGAAACTTTAATTGCCACTATTGGAATACATGTACATGTACTTATAATCGTAAATTGAATAATGTAATCTAATGTTGCCGAGGGTCACCAAAATAACTCTTGAGGGGCTTGTCGGACCACCCGGGAAATGCAGTTATAGCCACCCCAATAGTAAGACTATTATATAAAAGGTAATTGTATGAAATCAAAGCACATATCTTATAGAATCAAGATTCAGTACAGAATAGGATTAGGGGTAGGCCTACACATTTTTCGGATATTTCTGAAAAGTGTTCATTTATTTAAAGGCAAAGGCAAAGAAAGTGATTAATGATGTTCATTTACTAATCAGCATGCATTGCCAAAAACTTTGGTTTGGAATATTCTCATTTTTAAAAATTTTAACCTTTGCAAACAATATAGAAATCAAATGGCCTACATGTCTATGAATTGATTTAGCTCATTAGCCACGCTTAATTGCAATAATAATCACATATAATTTCATGACATTAGTGAGGTTTTTATTAATAAGGAGAAAAACACCCTTATGACCTAATTTTTAAAATCACATTAGAGTTCCCTCAAGTGGCAAAGTGTCAACATAAATACGCAAAAACAGATAAAAGAATAATTTTCAAAAAATTTCCAATAATTTTTAGGAGTTTAACAACTATGAGAATAACGATAATTACGAAGAAGTCCGTAAATCTACTTACTTTTAAGTTCAGCTTGGAGATGTTGAGTGAAACTGGAAGACATTGTAAAAAATAATAAATAGGTAAAAAAAACTAATTATGAGGCAAGCACGTGTCGGGTGCAACTGGAGACTGGCAATAATCACGAGTATGGCGCAAAATCAGCTTGACGATGGAATCACTGATGGATGGGGATCAATTATTACATCACAAAATTTGCCACCTAAACCACATAGTCACATCGTCCACCAGCAAAGGGGTACGAAAGAGCTTTTATTATATTAAAGTGCCGCACTCGTGGTTTTAGAATTTTGCATTCCAGGTAAGTTTTCGGTATTCCTTGGACGTCGCCGGGAAAGTTATCCTGCTCAGCTGATGTTTAGGTTGTCCGAGCGAAAGTCGCTGAAGCTGGTGACTTTTGCATCCACAGTTATCCACGGCTTGTCCCATAAGTGTACGCCGTTGGTCGGGACAAGTCAAGTCTATCGAAGGAAAAATGGTCAAAATTATCAGCACGATCGATCACGACCAACGAGTTGTAGTTTGGCGGTCACGCTAATAACTGGAAGTAGATGAAGGTAAGGCATTTTGTCGTGTATTTATAGGTGACACACATTCCCGTATGACGTGTTGCTGCCACACTGTTTTTTTATTAGTTCTCTATCCAAGGAAACTGAGAACAATTAAAAACGCATTTCAGGGAAAAGATCCAGGCAGGGGGTCAACAAAGGATTTCTCAGGCGGGATTGGTCTTTTACATTCGCCACTCGTCCCAATTTACGCCCGGCTAGAAATTTGAATAAAACGTAATACACACCCTGCAGGTTTTTTTATCCGCTCAAAATCATAGGCCGAGACGTTCGGACGACGTGGAAAACCCTCAGCTAGGTATAATTCTCGCAATTTGACTCTACCTTACAACTTGCATTCTACATTTTAATCAGAAATTCGGCCTTGAATCTGGCCTTTGCTTGTGATCGTCAAATTATTAGTGCACATCAAATCAGAAAAAGTGGAAAAACCTTCCACCGATTAACGATTCACGATTTTTATTCTCAACATTATTAGTAAATAAACTCAAGTTCAAGTTCTAGCACCTGTAGCATTCTGCCTAATTTAACTGAAAATTCTATTTTGCTTTTACGAGAGAGGTTAAGCTCATGTTTTCGATATCCGTATGTTTCCATTTGGGCAAATAAATTTGCATCGCGTCATGGTGAAAACCTTTCACTTTTCTCGGCTATTGTCATGTCAATACCTTTTACAACACCAGCACATACAGCATTTTGTGAAAGAAAGTTTAAAAAATAATATACAGTTGTTTCTTTACAGTTTGGCCAGTTGACAAAATAGTCAAGTGAAACGATCTACTTTTTTTCGATAATGAATCGTTTATCGATATGAAATTGCAATCATTTAAACAACCTTGACATTTATGGCCCAAAATATTCAGTTCAAATATTCAAAGTTAGAGAAACCATGAACATTTTTCACACATGCAAATTATATAATGTGATTTGTGGACTGGTGTACGAATTTACCTTATTAATTTTAAATGTTGTTCATAACGCCCTGTGTATGTCTCCACCTCAATCCATTTCCAAATTGATTCGCTACAATTCGATTAACTGCTTTTGTGCAACTCTCAATAGTGCTGACACTTCAACAGTTTCCAATGAATGCTAGCTAAATAAAATACTGACACTGCATGTTTATCTCAAATGACTAAAATGTGGCAAATTGATAAATCGTAATTTTACCATTAGGCTACTGTGAAATGGAAACACCTGTCGGATACTGTTTGTTTAATTTGTTCCGTACTGGTGCCTTCAGTCGGGGCTATAAACGAACGTATACTCACTATTATTTGCTGCTGCATTTTAATATAATTTTCTAAAACCAATTCTACCGTAGATTCTAGCACCTATAACAAGGTGATCCAAGCTAGTTCTCTTACCAACAACTAGTACTTGGACAGAGAACCCGATGGAAACAGGACCGTACTTGCAGGCCACACACCGAATTTAATTTCTAAATCATAATTTGAATTTTAAAGCCGTACAATATAGAAACGAATATGGTTTAGCGCAGTTTTTTTTCCCAAACTCTTCTGAGCCCTCTAGTATTTGAGCCATATCTACATTATTTTACCCTAATAATATAAATTGAATGTTGCCGATGGCTAACAGAAAATGCAAGGACCACCCTGACTAAATCTTAGAATGATATTCAGGATGGATTAATAAGAAACGTACTGTGATTGAACTCAAAACTTAATTCTAACAAGTTTTTCAGACAAAATTGTGCAACAGCCGGTGTATAGGATTTCCCATTAGGCTATGCATCAGTACTGGCAAATGCTCTAAGAATTTTAGAGGACGCCCAATAACCCTGTATTTGTAATTAATAATAGAAGCTCATTTTCTGACCTGTTTTTTATAGCTAATTATATATTGGAATGACCTAGGCCTACTTCCATATTTGCATATTGAAATTTGGCTGATAATTAACGCCTATACATGTATGCATATATGCATAGAGTAGGCGACAGAAGAAAAAATATTTTTAAATAGATTGATACGTTTTCTCGCACGTATTTTGATAGGTAATTAACCTATAACCTCTCAAATTATCCGAATATATTTACTGGGGGAAAGGGTTTCATATGTCACCTTACATCATACAGCTTCCACGTTGTCAAGCTGATTTCGAACCCTCGATAAAATTGCCACGAAAACTAGCAAATATTTACCATGTCTTGGTCTAGTTTCGTTCCACATTACGTAAGAGTGTGCATGATTACTTATAGAGATAAATAATTAAGGTGCAGCTTAATTAACGGTCCCTTTTACAGGAGCAACTCACCACATTTTCTTTAACAAAATTATCACCGAAGTACATACATCGATATACATCGTATGGTTGTTATCGATATGGCCGAGGGTCGTCCGAAAATGGAGGCGGGAAATTTGAAATTTTTCTACATCAAGAACATGGATAAATGTATTAAAATGACAGGAACTTGATGGAAAACGATAGAAAATTTTCTAGAAAGAAATGAATGATTAATCTAAAATCTAAAAATGACTTAATCTCGAAATTTTGAGTTTTAATTCTCGCCCCCAAATAAGGAATTTAATTAATTGTTATAACGTTATTATTGGAGTTACTCAATGCACATTGTAAAAAAGAGGCAACGTTAAAAAACATAAAAGTTATCATTTGTACATTACAATTTTGAATAACTTCGCCTATGGCATTATCACTAGCTATCCAAATTTTAGTAAGAAATATATTGAATATGTATAAAAAACAATCATGTCATTCCTTTATATAAATTTTCAAAATTCAGCTAAAATTTGTTAAAAACTTGCAAAAAAAAAGTATATATATATAAAATTTGTCCTATTTTTATTTCTTATAGATACAGAATTCGTGACCGGGCCCAATACCATTTATCAGTCAAAAAAATCCCTTCTACTATATATAGTAAATTTAATAGTTGCATGTATACATGTACATGTACATGTACGTTCAACTTGTAAACTAAAGCCCAATGCATGCACGTGAAATATTTTCATTGAAAACATTAAGATCTATATAGGTAAACAAAAACTTTCTAGAAGACTCGTTTGTATGCAGATAAATTATCAGAAAAGCAAATCATTAAAATAATGAGAAAATCCTTCCTACGCGGCTACTAATTGCGAGAGCCAAGGACTGACCCCCCTTAACTGGACCCCATATGCAGTCACCATGCAGTTTTACCATAGATTAGTAACTTACTAATCTATGGTTTTACTTCAATTATATGTATATCGTGCTAGCCATTTCGTACAAATTTACTATGATGAATAATGATATCGGATGCTGTTCAAGTCATTGTTATACTGGTAACTAGGAGAAAAATGTTTACTACTTCAGACATCATCATTTCGAAGAATATAAACTAATATTTTAGAGTTAATAATATCAGTAGGATGAAAAGGAATTACAAGATTGGACGACTGCACCCTTCAGTATATTTCCCAAACTGATTAGAATTTATAATTTCTATTCCATTTATCTAAAAGTTGTTTTGCATTACAATGGTTCCAAACTACGTCAACTCGGACTGTAATCCTGGGTTACTCTTTGACATTACCTGTCGAATTTTCGGAAAAAAGTACATGCAGGTAGCAACATGTTCTGAGAAAAGGAGTCTAGTCGTGATAGTGAATTAAATTACCAGGAAAATCAAACAAGGTCTAATAGACATGTACACGTTTTCTATATCTTAAATTTACACGTGCAAAGGGGACTTAAAAGGTCAAATAAAGAAACTTGGGTCCTGTCGATTAGATCTTTAATCATTGTATTTATAGAACTTATTCCGAATCAATTATCACGATATTCATAAAGGTGGTGATTCCGACTGCATCTGATTCTAGAACAAAAACTAAAATAACTTCTCATTTCATCAAAATTTGTTTTCAGCTATAGATCCGTTTTACATTCTCGAGTACATGTACATGTATATCTGATTAGAAACTTGTATTTTCCTATAAAATCTTTTACGATAATTTGTAACACGAGCGAACAACCTCGTATACGTAAAATGGGACAAAGTGATTTATCACCAAGTTACACTAACTGAGAAAATGTTAACTTTCTGTTGGCCGTCAATCCGACACTGTGAAAAAAACCTATATTTTTTCAGAGAATTTCCAGAGTACAATAGCCAATTTGGACTATTATCTTTATCTGGGAACTTTTGGGGAAAAAAATCGCCATTTTGAATCAAGATGGCTGCCAAAACCACATTCGAAATCGAACACTAGAAGTTGATTTAGCTTAAAATTGGGATCAACCGAGAAATAATTTAATTTTCCGGTTGGGAAACCAAACGACCCTGTCATCTGAACAGCCTATCTAAATTGGAAATTGCTAATTTGATTGCCAATAGGAAAAATCGCTTAATCATTAGCCTAAATCGTGGAAATAGCATTTTAGAGAACGTGTCATGGCAGCTCGTTATACCAGGGGTGGGAGGAAATACCTTATAGGTAGCACCTTCCAAACAACGCAAAAACATATGCTATATCTTTATAGCCAAATGACAATAAAATTAATTTCGCAACAAAAATTAGTATTTTGGCATTCGACCTTATTTCCAAACTTAGACCTTTTGCAGCAAGTTCATTTCTCCCCTTTGGTGGCACGATAATGAAGTCTTTGCACAGAAATAACGAGGGACACAAAGGGGAAACATACGGTTTTAGTGCGTATAAAAACACTTAATAAAACGATTTAAAGTCATTGTGTGAAATTATTTTAGTAAGATTTGACGTCAGAGGAATCATTTGGTGTTTTTTTTGCACATAATATCGCGCAAATTGTCTTACTGAGAAAAAGCATTATAGGCGCCATGAATGGACAGTCAGCATGCAACCAGGGATAATATGGCGTCAAGAAAACTACAATGTCATGGATCGTCTCAATTTTCTATGAAAACAAAACAGTCATAAACTGATAATCATGCATGACAGGATGAATTCATTTATGACGCATGCAACAAATTTATTCGTGTATTAGAAAATTATATTATATATTATAACTGTAAATTACCTCGTGTAGATTGAATAGTCTAGTCATACAACTGCATAGCCATTTGGCAAAATGATACATGTCTAAATTCTTCTTATTAGGTACAGGTAAGTTTCAGGTAAGCTCTCCTGCAAAATTAAAATCAGCCAGAAAATTCGATATCAGGCTTGACATGGTGAGTTAACCTAGTGTTGTACAGCAAGTTAACCCAATGCTATAATCTCGATCTGTTGGTGCAACCGGCCCTTAAAAGTGAAATTTAAATAGCTTGATAAAACTTGGTTGTGAAATACTCATATGTGAAAATAATGAAATTTCTCCCAAAACTTTAAATATCAACATGTTACCAACCAGATAATAATTAATTACATTTTCGACCAATGTTAAGAAATTGTCCGTATTCTGTTTTCATAGTTTCATAGTGTTATAAATTCCACGTGTTCACTTTGGTTTTCCCAAGGAAAAAAAATCCTAAATTAGGATCCCCTACGCCATTTCCATAATTAATTTCTTTACGTCCATGAACCGTCCTTCATTGTCCATCACACAATTCCCTTTCTCCCCCACTCGGACCGTTCTTGAAAAAATAGCCTCTGATCAACACTCATGATCAGACAGAGGACAAGCTACGGTCACACTTTACATCTTTTTCAGCTTTTTTTCCCCCTTTCTCGAAAACGTGTAATAATCCAGTTTAATATTAATTGCTAAAAAAATGGTTCGAGCATGAAAAGATTTACAAACAGATGAAATTAATTACTCGCTCTCTTGAACAAAAAAGTGGCTATAGTATAGTTATTTAAAATATACAGAAGTTGCAGATGCATGATGCCTATAAGAGGATATATATACACTCGAGCGTTTTTACTGAGTCGTACGAAGCCAAATCGCAAGCATGATTTTTCCCTCCGACTTTTTCAGTTTGTTTAGTCCTCTATAATGGCGCATTTGAAACTAATGTATGAACAGCAACGTTAGTAAAACATGCTGATAGTGATAAGTGTAGTATGCTTGTATACAGTACATGTACATGTAAAATGTATTAAAAAAAACTATCAGCAAATGGTGAACTTCTAGTCCAAATAAAATTCACACTGCTACATTCAGAAATAAAAAGACATGAAACTGATATCATTTAATTTCCCCTCAACAGCAATATTTAGTTGTACATCATTAAATTCGTTAAAAATAGCACTTTAATTCAATTTTAATTGCTGTATTTTGAGTGTTATGCTTATAAATAAACATGAAAGTAATTTAGAAAAAGCATTTGAAAGTGAAACCGATTAATATCTTGCTGGTTTAAAAAAGGCTAAACCATTTTAAAAGCTTATGTTCTGAACTTTAAAAAACGTAAAAACCCCAAACATTGCTTGCTTTTTATACTCCAAATCTGCTATTTTAATCACACAATAACAAAAAATGGCTTTTTAATTGGGTCAATTTGATTTCTATGACATTGATCAACTTTTTTGCTATGTTTTTTTTTTCAGTTTCGTGATTGAGAAACTGATAGTTTTTTTAATAATCGAAAAAATGCATATCTTTTCAATTTTTTAAGGAGACAAAAAGTGGACACAACCTTAACGTTAGCAAAATCTAGTTGGAGTACGAATGACCAACTGACATCTATCAATATACATGTATTAGATATGAGATAATCTATGACTGTAATTGCCAGAGTTATGTCATACTTTTACATGATTATTCTGATGGTCAAGTCAGAAAATAGCAATGTCAACCATAATGATAAAATCATGGTGAGGGGGGAGGGAGTTATCTGTCACTGCGTCCTACATGTTAAAGGACGTCCTCCAAATTGGGGGCTGGGGGGGGGGGGGGAGTCGCATGTGCATAAGTTTCAAAAGTTGCTACCGTATATATGCAAGTCACTTTCAGTCAATTCTTGAATGATAAATTTGGGTGGACATTCTGGGCAGCAATCAAAAACTGGTCATGTATGAGGACTTTAGGAATGCGTATAGAAATCTCGCAGAGGTTCTTTAAGATTCAGGAAGCTTTTATTAACTAAATATAAACAAACTGGGTTGCATCGGATAACACCAGCAATAACAAAAAGTTTGGCAAATGCTCAATTTTTACCCAAAAATACACGCTCTTGTAAATGTCGAGTGCGGGAATGTGGTTTTATATAATATACATGTACTTAAATTGTGTGCTTTAGGAGATGTGTTGCTATCTGCATGTATGCACGCCAAGGGCACTTGCCTTGAATAACAACAAGAGTAGTTAATTGGGAATACTTCTGGCCTACTCTTAATTAATTCACTATCTGGTTGCATGTGTGCATTTCTTTGTTTTGCAATTTTGGGAATCGGTCAACTGTGGCTATCCGATTCAGGGAGGAAGTACGCAGTTGAGCACTTTCCCAGCATCCTTTGGGTAGGGACAATTGGAAACTGCGCACTACATAGATGCAAGACAGTCACAGTCACGAAAAGAAGGCTTCCGACATCAAAGTATTACATGCAAGTCTGGTCTGCTCCAAAGAAATTTCAAAGTTCACAAGTGATGAATTTCCAGTGTGCATATTTCATTTAAAATCATATTTATTTTTTCGGACAACAATTTCTTAAACTCCCTCCAATTTTCTTACGTGTCCTTAAAAATTTCAAGACATTTTTTATGAATGCAATTTTTTTTTCCAATGAACTGTCTATTTCCCAAAGATTCTTATAGATTATCTATATTATTTTTTATGGGAGATGGAGAACACCAAGGTAAACATTTTATATCAATGAGTTTGTCTTCTGACGTCACATTTCAGCGTTAGCTAGAGGGCGTTTTGCAACTAATGTGCACGTTAACTTACAATATTACTCTGAATTACACGCCTGCTGAAATGGCAGACATGCACTTGATAATATGAATATAACGGGGCTGCGAATTTAAAAGGAAGAGCCCTGTATGATGCATTTCTTCGATATGCAGACGTGTCCCTGCAGGGACACCAGGAGATTCCCAGCACACCCTTCTGACACTTGTTCCACCGTTCTCTTAATATAACAAGAATCCTTGCTCATGCATGGACAGCAATCATTTAGATGTTGTCGACCATAAAAGTGTGTGCAGAGAGTTTTGAAACCCTTTGTAAAATTTTGACTATATCAAATGTCAGCTGAGAATAAAACAATACACTTCCATTACTTCTGTGTTCTAACTTATGCCTCCAGGCATTTCATTCGTCAATGCTGTGACAGGCATGGAGCTCGTATCCTGGTGCAGAACTGGTCACAAGCGCTCGGTTCTGACACCGGCATCATAGCAACGCCAACACACACAGGAATGCGCCGATTGGTATGCAAAACACGTGGCTCCTCACATGTTGAATGGAAGGCAAGACATTGCATGTCAGGAGAACAATGTCGTAATCTGCAAATACTAAAACCTTGCTGAAACAAACCTGGATTATGATTAATGTAGATTATATACTTTTGTCACATGCAAGTCGAAGATGGAAAAAGAGATAGGAACCTGCAGAGGTTGGAGAATGGCCATGGACGATAATTTTTACTGGAAGAACGATGTGGTTATTAGGATTTGGTGTTAGGGTAATTTTTTGGGCATCGTGTGCTAGGGGTCATCAGTGTGCCATGAGTTAAGGCCATTACTGCATGTCGTGGGTTAGGGTCATCACGACTCATCATGCAGGGTGTCATTACCTGAGGATTTCGTTTTCAGTAATTGTAATGTTTGATGGAACTATTCTAAAGCACATGAACATTTGCCATTTTCCAAGACTTAAATCTTTGGGATTATGAAACAACAGAACCTACATGGAATTAAAAATAATTTAGGTTTTGAGCAGTTGAAGTATAAAACCCCAAACGCTAACCACACTTTCAAACAATCTTAAATTCAAAAGTATTAAGAATTTACATCGAATTCATACAACCTGTGAACCCGGACACTTAGGGTGCGTTCACACGGGCAGATTTTTGTCTGCCAGATTCCCAACACCAACTGTCTGGCAGTGAAATCTGGCCGTGT
>JAQGCC010003314.1:0-15696 GCA_034698905.1 Xestoiulus laeticollis
CGCTACCCGTGACGTCACAAGCAGAAACGAAAAGGCGAGTGGTAGCGTGCGGTACCTAAAGAAAAGACGCCTCATGTTACCACAACCCACCACATTCATAGTTTACCGGAAATATATCTAATGTAGGCCATAAGTGTATTATATATTACCTGTCAGAGCAAATCGAAACAGTCACAAGAAATCACAATCCATTTGGACATGCAATCCATTGTTATATCGTCATGCATAACATATTTCTATCACAATTTGCAATAACAAAATGCCTTTGGTTAATCCATTAGTTCATATACAATGTATATTCCTTTTCACTCTGGTCACGAATTCAATCGGCTCTGAGTTTAGAAGTGGATGAAATTTAGAAGCTGAATGGTAACGGCGCTTCATTTGCGTCACGTGTTCAGTGGTCATATCACAACAGCGCTTCGTTTAAATGCCATTTAAGATACATTGCCTTTAATTTTAGTACTGGCTTTAAAAAAAATCTGTATTTTATTCTCCTTAGATGCATGTGTTGTGTGGTCTTGCACATCTCCAGTATATATATTACGAGGAATTCGTTCGATTTTATGTGTGCCTTAGACAATATAGAAATCGGGATGCAATTGTAAGCTGTAAATTGAATACATATACATGTATATGTATATAGGGAGCCTATAGTAGGCTATATCTAGCATCAATAAGGAAGATTTCCAAATGACACATTTATTGAGCTAGGTTATGCAACTGTTTGTATCAGATAATTTTGGGAAATGTATGCCTGCGATTACGCAATAATTAAACCACAATAAGAATGCAATTATCATTACTTGGTAAAAGTAGTTCCATTGTAATTCATCCGATTAGCGGAAACAAAAACGGGCAGCGTTATTCAAAACATTTCATTAGTACGCCTACTTAATAATACCCAAATTAACAATTCATCATTGTTAATAGAGCAAGTATGTTAATGTCTGCATGTAACAATCGTTTCTCAAGAGATCTTGCTGACATGTTGAACATGTTCAAATTGGAAATCCATATAAAAAACGAACTAAAAACTGGCAGATTTGCCTCTAATACTGGGACAGTGTTTGGCATCTAATAATAGTCTTAATTGAAATAATTACAGTACTAATTGGACGAACTGAAATATTATTAATCTTGTAACATTGTCCATTGAATTTATGCAGAAATTTTAATTGTGAGAGTTAAAAAGAGGGAAGTACCTTAGATGTCTATGCTTTTATCTTTATTGCCATGTTAACGGTGTAAGAATTTTTATTAGGTGGATTTCCTTCATAACCTTTTCATACACCCTTTGTATTTACAATTGTCATACTTGTGGATACGACATTTTCAAATAAAATTTAGAATTCGATTATGCAATATCAAGTAGTTAATATTGTACTTTTCTGGGACAAAACAGATTCGAAATTTTCCCTTCATTTTTTATGGGTTGTTTGGTCAAAAATCCCTGAGGTAGTTGGAGTCAACCTTGAAACTGACCAGCATACCTTCAGCAATATCCTCTGAGTCAAACCACAAATATCCGGTTGCATTTCATCTCGTTAAAATTTATCCAGAGATTGAAACAAGGCTTAATTGGCAATTTCATCTCTTTTATAAATTTAACGGAGGTCTGCACAACCAGCCATTAAGCTGCTACTGTGTCCCCCGACTACTTTTCCCTAAGCATCCAGACGACTACGTTGACTGACAAAAGGGAATTTCCCATTTATAGGCTCTTGGTGCAGGGCCACATGTGGGAAAACAAATGTACATGCAACGTTTGTGTTGAATGTTCCTGACTTTTACAAAATAAATCACTATTCCCTGACTAGTCCAAAGGTCTTTCTAATTTCCCTGACAATGACAGGTTTTCCAGGTCATATGTTACCTTTTAGAAAGCAATTGAATTATCCATTTGTATAGCTTATAAGGTTAGCCCACGTGCAGTGCAACAAATTCAATTTGATCTTGAGTTTGCTTACATTTTCATCTAAATTGGTGAAAAAAGCGAAAAAGCATTATACAAATGGGTGCCTTGTGGGCAACCCATTGGCTGGAAGAACACAAAGAGGGTTGCTTGTAAATACACAAAAGACTTAAAAAATAAAACGTTCAATGGAGCTGTTGCACATGGCTGATGCAGTGCCAACCTCATTGGATTCACAAAATTTCTTCTTTCACCTACTTTCATTATGGATATGACCTACTTTCACTGTTTATTTTATTTTACAGTACGAGGCTGATACACACGACCATGTTGAGTCAAAAATAAGTTAAAAACCACCAGAAATTTAGTGTTTCTAATACACATGTATGCTATTTCTTCATCCAACTCCAACCTTAAAATTCATAAAATGCTGATGTATAGCTTTGTCCCATAAAATCAAATATTCCGGAAACATGAGGTCTGACGTCACCTACTTTCATTTGCAAATTCAGCGAGTTAACAATAACAAACAAGAGTTGCGATAACAACGTGCTTCATCCTGTATTTTAGCTTAAAATAACATGTTAGAAAAAAGCAATAGCATGATCTCTAACAAAGTATTACATTGTATTCCATCATCTGCAAATTTAACAGGTATCGAAAATATGTTTATTGTTAGGATACAGATCTTATTGATTTACACGTGAATCGAAAGAAAATATGAATTCGGCTTGTTGAAGATAAATTATTCGTCCAAGTAGTCAAACTTTGCTGAAATGTACGCCATAGAATACTAAACAATAGCTTGTCATCAAATGTTTTCTTATGGACGAAATAAAAATCGAAGAAAATGGTGTTAGATAAATGTGCGCATGCGCACCAAGCGGATAAAATGTTTGACCTCGCCAAATTTGAAATGGGTATTTGCCAGTCAGAAGTAAGTGCATTCTGAATGGCAACTACTGATGGTATTTAAATGAAGCGCCGTTACGATATGACACTGAACACGTGATGTAAATAAATGACAGGCAATTTCAGCTGCATACATGACCAGCATGCTTGTAGATGAATTAATCCGCTGAAATTTTACACATGAAAAACTGTATATAAATAATTTGTACGATTATTATTTCGTCACAAGATAGAAATCATGAAGCCATTAATGCAAGCCTTATAATTTGCAGTAAGCGGCATGTGTAAAAACTTTTCAAATTTTAATTTAGGTTACAGAAATGTTAATAAAGCATTTCCCTATTTTCGACCTTGTCAGTTAAAAAAAAAACAAAAAAAAAACACTAAAGTAGAAGGTACCGTTAGTAAATTAATTCCCAGGTAAACAACTTTATAGGGATAAACTCCATTGTGAAAACTGCTGCAAAATTCTGCTATACAGAATAACCCCTTAACCGCCAAACCCGTTTTCTTAGCACTTCCACCGTATTTGCATTCGCATTAACTCGTAAAAAAAAGACGTAAAACTATTTAATATCACCCATTATGTGTGAATTATATTGGAAACGAATTTTTGCCAGATAATGGATGTCAACATTGATAAAACCTGCAAACCTTCCAATTGCATCCTCAGGAATCGTCGATGTTAAAAGCAAACGGCATCAATTCACGAATAACAGCCTCTGGGAAATGGGCCAGTGAGAAAACACAATAGACTCCTTAAAAGATATCGATCCAGTAAAAAGGAAACGGTAAAAAAACAATTTATTCAACTGCGTTTGTATCAACACAATTAAGCAAAGCTGCAATTTGCCAGATAAGGAAACCCTGATTTCTATGGATTTGGCTGCTAAATAGCACGTTGACAGCACATGCACAATCATCTTTATTTAGAAATAAAAAATGCTTTAGGAAATTCTGAAATTAACTTCGACATGGAAAAGCAATAAAAACAAATTGAAAGAGACTGATGTCACTTATTGAAGAAACTCCATTTTTTGTAAAGGCTTAATTTGGGATGAGTAAACCAATACCTCGTTATAACGACCTTTCCTAATAACACACAGTATACACAAGTTTCCATAGAGACCCTGTATCGAAGTATAGCTTACGTGTACTGCCACAAAAAAAATGGGAAATCCCCTATACTATATTGACTACTTGCTACAACATGTCCATGTGCACAAATTAGATAGGCGATAGTGAAAAGCTGGAAAAAAATATATGGACGTAATTAACTGACATTAAGTATAGAGGTGGTCACTATATACAGAGAATTTTTATGAAGGAAAACATTGCATGTATGCACTAAAATCAATTAATGAAAAGTGGTCACTTTACCGGGGTTTAATGTAATCTCCCTTGCATGTTCATAATAGAATAAAATTTAGATTTTTATTAGCTAAGGTAAATTCTCAGCCTTTATTGGAACTAATTCTATGGAATTATACAACATTTCAATGAAGGACCAGCTTAACAGGAACGTTTAGCGAAGAATGGGTGAATTTCAAAGTGTATTAGGAATTGCATTACACTGTGCTTTTATTTTTTACAGCAACGTTTTCTTAAAAATTGGTTTTCCAATAGATGTACATGTGGGACCTTAGGCCAAACCATGTCAGAAGAGGGTACCGTTAGAGTGCTAGCATAGAAATTATGTAAATGGCATCTCATAACGAGCTTGCAAGATAGAGAAAAAGAGTTCAACCTTTTTGAAGGCATTGCACTAGCTTGGACTTTTGTTGAGGCAAGAACGGTCAATGACCCTCGAAGAATCCCACCTGTAAACTTGTGCCCGTGGGAAGAAAAAGTAAAAGACAGACCAAGGAGGATAGAGATTGAAGAGAAAAAAACGAAAGTTAAAATAAAAAACAAGCTGAACTAGGCAGTATTTTACACAACGGGGGCACACACAACACATATAGCCGAGAATTAAAATTGTGGAGTATATAGCCAACCCTGATAAGATACATTTTGTGGACAAATCTATCTGCCAAGATCAAAGGCATGCATATATGTGGAGATAAATTTCTAGGGATTTCCGGAAAACGTGTGTATCTATATTCAGTGGAGTTAAACGTACACTATCAACCCCCATGAACCAAGCAACTTAGCATAATTTGTTATTAAAAAGATTCTCGTAGATTACGTTGATTACTTTTAACTGAAATGCAATCAAGAGTTCCTGAAAAAAACAATTATCTTAAAAAACACCCTTTTAATATAATTGTTTTTTTAGGCATTTTAAGTAGTGGTCAAGTAAAACTTTAACATACTATCAAAGCAAACTATACATTGTCCATTGAAAGCATTTACTAAGTGTAAAACAACACCCAAAACGACAATAAATATCAAATTGAGAGAAGAAACATTACGTAAATTTTCCAAACTAGACTTTTGGAAACTGAATAACCAGAACAATAAAACAAAAACGTGTTCAAGGTAATCACGAGAATTCCTCACCTAATGAGTATAGGTTATTGTCTAGAATCGAGCTTATTCAAACGGTTAAAATTTCTAAATTGTGTTTTCCTTCTTCCCCAATTTTGGCATGTGTTTGGCCAAGGATTTATTTAATGTTAACCAAAGTTTCCTTCTCTGCTCCTGGCTACCTCAATCGAGCTTATGAAATTTTCACAAGGTTAGTTTATTTCACAAGAAATGCAAGTTCCTGAAACGTACCTACATTAACTTTTTTTAATAATTGCTACACATGTTTTTTTTTTAAATTACTTTTTCTCTAAAGTAAGCTTATAGCTTCTATTAAAAATTCTATCTTGCTTTGGGCGAAATAAAACTCGGACGAATTATAAAGGATTTTTGCAACATGAAGGCAATAGGCCACCTGCTGGCGATATTTAAATGAAGCGCCATTACAATACGACCACTGAACACGTGATGTTATAAAAGAAGCGCCGTTACCATACGAATGGGGCAGTCAGCTACTGAATTTCATATATCAATCTACATAACATGTAGGAATAAACCCATTTTGAAACAACGCTTTAATATTAATGCAAAAGCTACAGGTATTTCTGTTTTGACTGGAGTTGCTCTCAATATATAACACTCCCAAAAAGCGATTGGAAACACGCCAAATACCGAAATCCACGAAGCATTCCTTAGCATCAAATTACACTTTATTAAATATGTCGGTAGAGAAGCACATCAGTTTTAAAATTTAAAACCTTGGCAAAGATTGGTGCCAAGACCCAGAAACAAGGTTTTACAACGTCCAATAAAAGGCGAATTATTTAGTCATGAGTTTTATGATGTTTGATATTAAAAAAACAAAAATCTGCCGCTCTCCCATATCCTTGACGTCTCTCCCTAAGCTCACTATAATGGGGTTATTACCTATACTTAAGCCCTGCTACCTTTGGTATATGGTGTTACCAAGTTGCGGTTAGGCCTAAGAAGATTAACATGGCCGGCCACGTTCCCCACCCACCTCCACCAACAACATTTTCAAGGTTTTTTTTCCTAATTTTCTCAACCTAGATGCTCTTTTTCGTTTTCACCCCCTTCGAATACTATAGGTTGAGAAAATCGCATTGTAATGCACGTCTTATAGCATTTTCCACGGATACACTAATAAGAAATGAAGCGTTTTCCTTCTCAAAAACTAAAAAAAAAAAATACCAGGCTTAAATATAGATAAACGTTAGGAAAACTAGGTCGTGTAGCCAGACTAAATAGTTGGCTAATGTCACCCAATCAAAGGCCCATTTTTATACATTTTTTTCTGGGCTATACAACAACGGATTAAAAATGGCCCAGAGGGCTTCAAAACTATCAAAATTAGGCTCACGTAGCAACATCTTCCTGTGAAAACAGGCAAAAATCGAAAGTCAACCCCTGAAATAGAAGCCCTCTAATAGATAACGATCTAACATAAAAAAATATAATGACCGGACATCGTGAAATAGGCTGACGCTGACCGACTGAATTCAAAAGTTTTGTTAAATGTATATATACAAGAATACATGAACAACTTATGGACAATAACCCACATCAACAGAATCAAATTTTGATGAAAATTGAGAAAAATCTGAAGTTTCTAAAACACAACATGCAGTCATCAATTCAATCTGAATGGCACAGTCATATCGTAACAGTGCTTCATTTACATCACGTGTTCAGTGGCCATATCGTAACGGCGCTTCACTGAAATGCGTTTAAGCAGGCAGCATTCCGAATGCATTGCCTTCACTTTATTTCATGTATTTATATTTCATTACAAATTCGTCTTTTTGATTTCACCTAAGACATGTACAAACCTAGCTATTGGGTTAAGAAATTTAAATAAAAACTTGAAATATTAAGTTATGTAAGACAATAGCAATGAATATACAGTAGCCCAAACAACAAAAACAACTACTAAACAATGCTTTGTATTTCATTACGGTATAAAAAAAAAAACAATATCAATGTACCATACAGTACAATTATTACGTTTTTGTATCCAAATTATTGTAATTGGACATCTCTGCAACGCCACGCAAGTTTTTAGGCCATTTACTATAGGCTATAGACCTACTTCAGATTCCCCTTCTTTTATAAAACAATGTGCTAATACCAATACACTTCGTGAACCAATTGCGCGCACAAATCCAATTACATGTATAAATGCACGATAATTATGTAGGCTAAGAAGGTTTTACTATAAAAAAAAGTTCGAATAAAAACAGTCTGGGCATCTAGGATAATCCATTGAAAATTATCAAAGACTGTTTTAGTGCAAATATTAGCAATTTGTTCATACATGTATAACAACTTGTAACATGTTACTACAGGTTCATTGGCATTACAAATGTCCAAAATTCCTCTCTCGAAACACCCAAACTGAATTTCACGATGAGAAAGGGAAAGAACCATTAGCCAAAATGGCGTGGCAAACAGGAAGAATGAAGAATTAAATAATGAATTTAATGTGTAGGAAATTGAATTATAGGATAGCACGCATACCATTGAGTCGCCTTCCCCATTTGCATTGTCCGTAACACGCATCAGTTTCTCACGAAAATGAGAGAGAAATCAGAATTTAAGTGAATTACGCTTGGCAACATCATTTCAGCAAAAAGGGATAACAAAACAAAATCCCGACAAATTTTCATGAAAAGGGGTTTCGGAAAATTCTCACACTCCCATGCAACCAACTCACAAAAAAACCATTCGTACAAAACGCACAATGGCGCGGATAAACGCCCACGTTAAACGAACCTGAAGGAAGTAAAGGCTGAATAACACACAACTCTATATACCGGAAATTGCGCAAGTGTGCTTAGCACCACGTGACACTCGGCTCTTCCTGTTACCTTATGTAGTCCATTTTTAGATAGCCCTTTCAATCAACTAGGAAAGGGTCAAAATCTCAGAAACGTGTTTATGGCACATTGAAAAGTGTGTAAAGACTGTCCGATTTTTCTTTCGTCTAAGACAAGATAAAACTCGTGACCTGGACAAAAAAAAAAGATTTTGAAAGCGGTCCACGTTGCTGATATCGAGTGGCTCTTACAAGTGCTTACCGGAATTGGACACGATGCTCTTTTAAAAACAACTTTCAGTGACATAACCGAAATTTCAAACAGTTTCAGGAGATCATAAAACGTTTTAAATGTTTGACGAGGTGCTAATGATGCTATAAAAGTTGTTTGGGGGAGGAGGAAGAGAAAAGTCACAATGGCGTCTAAACTGTTTCTGCAGACAAAAAATGACATAGCCTAATCATCAAATTTACGAATTAATAAATAAACAGTTGATCAAATTGCTAGGCATACTTCCCAATAAGCACAAAATTAAACACCTTGGAATTCATTCTTAAAAATCGTGTATATCAAGTTTGATTAGTGCGTAGGCTTCAAAACCATTGGATATTCGTCACTTTATAAAACGTGCCCTTTATTCAAATTAAAACTAAAATAATCAAGGCAGTAATATGAACTGCGTAGGATTATGGGGCTTACAGGTGCGATTACCGATATTTCAAGAGCGCTGACTCACCACAAAAACCAGTCTGAAAGGGATTACCCTTGAAATAGCCGACAATTTTACAATCCTGCTTAATTGTAAAATTGTTATAAGAACGGGAGGTAAGATTTTGGTGTAAAATTATCCACCTCCACTACATAGCTTTTTAATTTCCCTGAGTTTTTCAGGCGATTAAAATGCCTGAAAATACAAAAATATGACAATATACCATACAACATATTATTTCCATGCCAAAACAACTGTTTTAGAACGCAATTTAAAATGTTCTGCAACTGAACACCTTGACTTCATATCTTGATAACACAAAAACCATCATTAAAAAGTGTTTCATTAAAACTCATAATTAAAATAATTTTCAAGGAGCTTAGCGACAATTCGTGCCACCAAATAATTGTACTAGTAGACAAAAAAATATTGTTTAGTTAATAAACGTGTGAAATGCATACATGTAGATTTTTACACATGGAAAATAAAGTTAAAATGGTTTCAAAGGGAAATTCCCATTTCCAGAGATAGGACATAATGTGCCAATAGGACAGGGAAAGTAATTGCAAGTCCAATAACGGAGTTCGACAATAGAATAGAGCGCATGCTCAGAACCTATTTCGCCTAGGTAAGGCGCTTCGAGCTTGGTCCACCAGGGGCAGTTTTACAATAGAATACTACGCATGCTCAGAACCAGTGCTGCCCCTGGTGGACCAAGCTCAAAGCTCCTTACCTGGACCAAATAGGTTCTGAGAATGCGCAGGATTCTATTGTTGAACTCCTTTATTCCATGAATAATATATTCCAGGTTTTCTAGGTTTGTGGGATATCCCTGCTAGGGACAATAATAAAAATGTGAAAGTACGTTTCACTTACTGTTTCTATATTTCAAGCGACTTATCTTCAGAATATTTTTTACTAAACGTTACCTCCGTTGAAAATAAATTTATGAATTGCAAGTTCGCTACTGACCCGAATAGCAGGAAAAACTTAATCAGGGGAACCATACGGTTTTACAACAATAGGAGCGCCGTTTTTTCCCCTTTAATTGAAGAAAACCCATTGTTTAATTTTTCACGTACTTGACACGATAACGCGACGATGAGAGGTTCACTTCGTCCATGATGCAAATATGGTCTGGTTTCAATTATTTGAAGAAGAAATTAAAAAATCCCATACAGCGCCCCCTATCTTAAAACGCTCAGTATCACACGGCGCCATTAAATTGTTACACCTCCCATTTGAATTTGACACAGAACTTAAAACACGTGTGTCGACCTTCGCAATTATTACCAAAAAATACTCCCATTATTTGGTTAATTGTCCGTTTTTCTATCCTCACCGTGTCAACACAGATGGCCCTGATAACAATATGTCCGACTACCACGATGCGGATCAATAACTTATAACACTAAACCATAATTGAGGCGCCGCCTATCAGAGGTCATGTATATACGTCACACCTGTGTGACCTACTGGACCGAGACGTCCACCTTGGTACACCTGGGGGATATTTGTCAGTTTGGCACGTGCTTTTACACCTTGTCATACGGTAGTTTTAAATTCCATTTGAATAGTGAGTATTAGTGGATGAAGGACCAATAAAAAAACAATGGATTACCCGTTTCAAATATGTGGGGGTATTGTTTCTGCAAACCGTTAAAATAAACCAGTTTCAATTATTTGAAAAGCGAGTTGTTGCTTTTTTTGTTTACATTCCACGAGTTGAAATGTAGTTTCTACCTACAAGAGGTCATTTGATGGTGAATAGTTGGGTTTTCTTGCACCTGAATGAAGTAGACAAATTAACCTTTTATTCCAGTTCAACACTCGCTGGTGGTGTATGAGCCTTAACATTTCCAACATGGCCGTGTCCTTTCACTCCAAATCTAAAATTACATCACCTGAAGAAACTACCTAGGCCTAGGGAATTACCCAGAAATTTAACTTCCCTGGCTTTTCAAGTTATGGCAATTTTCCCTGACCACTGACTGATAATTCAAAAATATGACACCATACTGTACAAGTACACTATTTAATACTATTTTTAGTATTAAATACAAATTTATTTAATACTATTTAGTAAACACAAACTATAATTAAAAGTTGCTGCATTGTCATATTTGAGTTAAAATAAGTTTTTTTTATCATGAAACTAGCGAATAGTAGTGGCATCCAGTTGTAATTAAGATAAATGTAATTTTATTTAATGCACAGTGTATGTAAGATGGTGTTAAAATGAGTTAAAAAAGGGGAATTTCCCATTATTACTCAAAAATGAAAATTTGGTAATAATGTAGGCCTACATGTAACTGGCAATGTAAAAACATGTAATATTTGCGGTGAATTTTGCTTTATTTTACAAAACCTTTTCCCTGACTATTTCAGGTCTATTCAAATTTCCCTGAAAATTCCAGGTTTCCAGGCCTGGGGCAAACCTGATTTTTATGGGGTGAATGGATGCAGTCATGTTGGGAATGCCACACATAAGGCTCATATGTCACATAGGACAAGTTCCCATTAGCAGAAACCTTATTTTTTCATGTAAAATGAAAGGTCCAATATATAGGGAGAAGAACATTGCCAATGAGAACACTGGGTCATCTATTCAACCAAGGTCAAAAACCACTGGGTCGTCCATTGTAAAACTGTGTCATAAAAATGTCGATTGCGAATGACATGGTTATTGCTCACCCAGCGTTTAATTAAGAGAAATTAAACGTGTAATATTACGCCAATTTAACCTCAAAACCCCAAAAGCAAACATTTTTTAGTTTGCAAATGGAAAAAAAACCTACGTACATGTACATGCTTATAGTTGCAAACAATCACACATGATAAAGCTTGAATAAATAGCGTCTTTAAAATATTGAAAAAAAAATCGAGCATGTAAGTTTCCACATGAAAGTACATTCAGGCTGTGATTAAGAAATTATGATTAGGCTTATTATCATACTTTCATGTTTTGTGGCCAAGGGTTTCATGCACCAAGTTGCGAAGGACTAGTTTAAAAAGTAGAAAATTAACGGGGATTAAAACAACAGTTACCGGAATAACTACTATAGCGTCTGTTTGTTATTTCAGTAATTAAATTCCATTCAAATCATTGGCCTATTTACTAAGACGGTAGTGTGTATGCGGTCACATTAAGCGAGATTACAGAAATTATACAGTCACCCTTAATTGAATGTATCTTATTAGCCTATAATATGTGGACCATTTTCACAGGACAATTCAAGAAGTTAAGTCTCTTCCATCTTCCAACATGAGATTCTCCATAACAAATTTGTATTTCTTGGTTCAGGTCAACGCCAAGATAATGCCCTAATGACTATTAAAATGAATCCGTGATTAACATAGATTATTTTTATCGAATCATTTCTATAACGTTTAAGGCTTAAACAACTTTACGGTGTTTCCTATAAGAAACCAAGTTGACCTTCCCTGACTTATCCAGTTTTTAAAACATTTTTCCTGATTATCCTGAAAAATTCCAAAAAAAAATAGGCAGCATTCTTTTTTGGTTAAAATAATGTGTTAAAAACCAGATGCCAGGGCTTATTATTTGCAAAATTATGTTAAAAAAGGATTACAAGTGGAATTTCCCATTTCCATATAATTTATACTCAGTGTTATAGTCAAGTTGCCATTCTTGACTTTTGTGATTTAACTGATATGCATGTATATGCTAATTTCAAATGTAATATTTATGTTGAATTCCCCTGACTTTAGCAAAAGAATTTTTCCCTGACAGTTCCAGGTAATCCAAGTCTGAGGCAATCCTGTAATGGAAATAATCAACAAAACATCAGGAAATTCAGAGCCCTTGAGTTGAAACAATCACGTGGTCATATAGTCATATAATTTTCGCCTCAATCTTAAACTATAGTCATTTCCCACTAAGCCACATGACAAAACAAGCCAAATATTTGTCTTCAATTCCCGTTTACTTCTGCAAAATAAACCAAGGAAAATCAAATTCTCATAATTCCCTGCTCTAGATGCCAAGCATCATTGAAACCATGAGCCAGCGCTTAAGGGTTATTCCAACTTCCGGTATGGTGTGCCACCCTGCGTGTATCCATCGCACGTTCGCAAAGTCATCGCCAGATGCCGCAGTTGCACCTGCGTTAGGCATAAAGTGAAAAAAGTGCAACTCACGGACTCTATAAATGCCCGAATCATCAATAATTCGGCCTTTAAACGTAGGCGCAACTTCCGTATATATCAAGCTCTGAATCCCTGGAACACCTAATCGATTGTCTCGTTTTGCAACGGATCCTCCCTGCAGCGAAAAACCGTACAATGGCGTAGATTGCTTACCAAATCTCCGAATTAACGAATTCCACTGGGATGGATCTCCCTGCATTTTTTCTCTCCTTTTTCATCCAGCCAGTCTTGACTTTGATTATACCCCATTGTAGTCCGCAAATGCCCGAGTCATGCCCTGTTGTTATCCTAATTGTATCAGAAACCACCAGGGGCTAAACACATACAAGGGGTCTGTGTGAGCAGCGCCACAGAAAAAACAGAAAAAGAGGCTTGAAATGAGCGAGAAAAACCTAGTCTAGTCTCGCACCCTAGAGTTCAATTAACTCGGGCTTAAGGGCGCAATAATTGGGTCCATGTCCAAACCGCGTTTCAACAACTCGTTTAGCGCCAAAATTCACTTGGACACAACCGCAAGTTATGAACCTCTGTCCCTGAATACCAAATCCTCGATGGTTCAATTCGGAAAAAAATTGAAATATATTTATATCATACATGTATATAGCCTACATTATATAGACCAAATAAGTTTTAACTTCCATGTGTTTGATGTTTTTTTGTCGTTTTATGGGCCCAAAAGGCTAAAGGTGCCCATATGATAATGGCAATAACAACATATTCATTAATTAACACGACAATAGATAATGCGTATTACAGTTGTAAAATTGAAATGGAAAAATTAAAATAAGTATTCGTTAATGGCATTAATAAATAATGAAAAATGTGTTAGTAGTATCCATAATGTCACGAATACATGTTCTACATGATGTTCCCATACGCGTCAAGTGGATGAAATACGTGACCTCGCCAAATGAATAGCTAAACAACATCTGCAGCCCAGAAATAAAAGGCAAAGCAATCTGAATGTCATCTCAATGAAGCGCCGTTGCGCTATATGACCACTGAACACGTGATGTAAATAAAGCGCCAAATAGATACGAGTGGGGCTTTTTAGCTTCTAAATTTCAGCATTATTAACCCACAGAGACGCTGGTCTAAGGCAAGATGGCAACTTAACAAATAAGAGTGGGATGGCCCCACATTTTTGGATTGGATGAAGCAATTTCATGCATAAATTTTAAACCGCTGAAATATGCGAAGACGTTTTTATTATACATGTAGTATTAAATCTTGTGTGAGACGCAGATTCTGCAAAAATCCATATATTGGAAACAAATGTTTTCAATTTGTTCACAAAATCTGAAAAAAAAAACAGCCCATGGGTAAACCATTAACAAAAAGTTAGGTCTATAAGCCATGTTAAAACCATCTTGCACCGTGAGGCCTTAATTCATATTTTATACGAGGGTTTTTGTCTCAACAAATAAGTGCATCCAAGCATGTGAATAACATCAGCCCCATTTACGATAGGATTCATTTAAAACGCATTATGCTCGTAAAAAGCATGGTATGCTAAAACCCTCAGGGCTAACTGAAAACGGTTGGGATACATGTATAATTAAAATTGAGAAAGATGGGAAAACAGTAAGCTAAAGTATAGGACTTTGATGTGCTCCAGGGGTTGTTCAACCAAGTCTTGTATACACTTGTAGTGTGGGAAAACGATATTAGAAATTTACAAGAAATTTGAAGACTTTGCTTTCGAACAGCCCCTGGCAATTATACCAAAACATTGTTCACTTACTGTAATAAAGACATAGGGTTAACTTCCGGTTTTCACCTAAGCATGCGTATACCTTTTCTCACAAATTTTTACTTTTCAAAAATTCCATATTCAGATATGGGTCCATCGAACCGATATAATGTCATTCGCAATTGTTATACATGTGATTTACAGTAATGTAACAATGCTTTCTTGAAATTTTCCCATAATTTCGAATGCATTTTCTGTGTTTTTCAGGAAGTTTAAACATGCAAAATACGACTTGTTTGGTAGTAGCAAAAAAGTTGATTCTGGTTGAATTAGCCGGCTCAACATGTCACCTTTTGCATAAAGGGCAAGTCATTAAAACCAGGGGGAAAAAATGTGTTACGATCTTGCATATATCCGTAACCACACGAGACCATTGTATTATTTGGTAGAAAAAAAAAATAGTCGTATTTTCCAAGTTGAATAGAAAGAACTTCATGAACTTTGCCAAATTGGTCTATAAAACGGTGCGGACAGTTTTAAGGACGTTTATCCATAAGCTTCTTTCGCATTCCCTGCAACATAAAACGGACAATCAGCACTAAATTGGCTATCAAATTGATCATCAGGGCATTGCATAAAGTATACGCGCCGGTGCCCACTTATTTTTAGAGATCACCTACATGTATACATTATATTCTCAACAAAGAGCTCATTGATGGATCACATCCAGGCCATGTAGGGTTTCTGCAGAATTTAGAGGGCGCCACCGGCGCAACCGCCTAGCGGGCATTCTAGGAAACATTTCTAGAAATACTAAAATACTTCTGCAACATTCATGGTCATTTTAGTTTCAATTTAATAGTTTGATCATGATCTATAGATGTAGACTGGTCTTTCGACTCTCGCTAAAAATTGAGTTAGGGACACTTGCTCGCACTAGGTGGCGCCATGTCGTTAGTGCCTCGACTTGTTCACGCCATACCTTTAATTT
>JAQGCC010003315.1:0-15695 GCA_034698905.1 Xestoiulus laeticollis
CCCAAAATCTGGCACTTTGCCCCCTGCCACATGGCATAATATACATGCTGACTGCAGGGTAAGGAATTGAATTGAATAAGTGACGTCATAGCCGACATGTTGGATTTTACCTTTTTGGCGGGGAATTCAAAATTTAAATTTAAATTTGATTATTTATACACTTTCGGTCATCAGATGGCCAAAATTTTAATATTTATCTTCTAGTTAGAGAAAATAATCTAATATTTCGCCAAAAAATACATGTCGTGAAAATACCCCATTGGTTACAAAGCTCTTGCAACAATATAAGAAGAAGCTCAGTGGCATCAAACATCACTTTTACATGTATGTCATTTATCTTTTTTATGCATATATTAGGGACTTACAAACGGCGTCTTTTCCTCTTTCACTTCGATTTTCGAAGTGGCTTGTAATACGCATGCGCCAAAAACGAAAACGACTTTTTAAAAGTGTCTTTTTCTAAGCCACAAAAATGTGAATTCCAAACGATTTATTCGTCTGCTAGCACTACATGCCTCTAGTGGCTTGACTGATGTCACGATTAAGTCATAATAAATGGCGCTTTATCTAATGACCTTTAGAAACTACTTTTTTAATTAGAATCTACATATGCAAGGAAAACTGCTTTAACTTTGAAAGTATATATAAGCAATTTTCGGAAATCACCGTTTGTAAGTCTCTATACTCCTCTATTTAAGTTTCGCAGAGCTCTATGTTACGGTTATTACTAATCGTTTTCGATCACCTGGTTTGATGCAGCTGAGCCCACACACTCCATCGCACAAGCACCTCTTGCGCTTGCTTTTGCAGTCGGCGTCTGTCTCGCATTGCTTAAGACAAAGTCGTCCCAAAGAAGCTGCTTCTGCCAGACGACGAGGACACGACTCCCTTGACGGGGGACCGGAAGCCGGGCTGGACGCCCCCAGAGCGGTGGCACCGTCTAGAGGAGAGAATAAAAAAACAGGTGAGTTTAGTGATACTCAGAAGGCCTACAGTGAAACCTGCGAATAAGAGCCCTCCAAATAGCATACTACCTGGGAGTAGCGCACTATCGCAGTCGGCACGGATCGGTTTTATTGAACAATCTACCTGTATATAGTGTATTCCCAGCGAAACTCGACTTGCGCACTGGTTTGATGCTGGACAGAATGAAGATTTTATTTTGCGAAGAGCAAACGTCAAAGCATGCAACAATGAAATTTCCATAATGGGAAATTCCAAAATGAGGACGATAAATGTCAAATAAAATACATTACCATAGTGAATAAATGTTTACCATTTAGAAAAGAAATTTCGATACATGCTTGTACACCCAATATAAAGTAAAAATGGCTACATCTATATAGATGCAGTTGTTTATGAGCGTATATTTGTTTTCTATATGTATTTTTCGGTTATGTTTACGTTGAAAACCATTTAAAATTGCAACACATTTATTTGTGCATCTTCATTAGGATATTAATATCTGATTTATTATAGTTATCACTTTAGCTGAACCTTCGTATAGCATATCCCAAGTAGCACACGCCATGGTTCGGTCCCAATGGGGTGCGCTATTCTCAGGTTTCACTAAGTACGACCAATACAGTAAAATTGCCACGTTGATTAACACTTCAATAGAGTGAACACCTCCATAGCTCGAACACTTTAAATGGTCCTGGACATGCAGTTCCCTTAGAAAATACATTAGGAAAGACCCTGATACCCAGGTAACATGGTAACGTTGGCCCATTGTTGGTTTTTGGTAGAAATGTTGGCAAACCGTTGGAAGTTGGCAACTGCTGGTAGGGCCATTGCTGGTAAGACGTTGGCTAGCTCACCAACAGATTAACGTTGGTATCTTTGCTAAGCCCATCGTTAACCATTAGTTAACAAGCCAACCATTGCCTTGACATTGGCCAGCCAACCATTGGCTTTATGTAGAAATAACATTTGCCGGCCAATCATTGGGTGTTCACTGGCTCCTTATGTTGGGCCACCATTGGAAAACCATTGGCATGCCAACAGTCGGTTTGTGGTTGGAATTAATCATAGGACCATTGTTGGCAACATATTGGCTAGAGACTACTAAAGGGTTTATGTTGGCATCCCCTGATGAAATGATCAGGTTTTTTCTACATGTTTGTTTATCACAAATTATAAATGGTAGTTTTTTCTACATCTTTTGTGTAGAACGAATGGTCGTTTTTTTTCTTCAGAAAATTGCTGAAAAATTCATGTTTAAATTCATACATGTTTTTGTAAAACGAATTTTATTTTGCAATTGTTTTTTGCATCTTTTTTGTAGAACAAATTATAAATGTTCGTTTTACATGTTTGTAAAAACGAATTATATAAGGTTTTTTCTTCTACATGTTTTGTGTATAACGATTTATACATGGTTGATGTTTTTTTCTTCAGAAAATAACTGAACCATGTAGCAATCTTCGTGTTAAAATCAGGTTTATGTATATTTGCTACAAATGATATTCTATGTTTAAATCAGTGGCACTTAAATTGTTTAAGTCATTAAGCTCAAATCCCCCTCCTCGACAACATTTAGCAAACCCTATGGAGGTCGCTTCCATAGCTCAGTGGTTAGGCTGTTAGGCACTATAGTGAAGTACGGCAAAATTATTTTAGGGAATGCAAGATTAAAATTGGCCCATTAAAATACATTAAAAAACATTAAAATAGTTTACCAGGGTTATGCTTAGCTCCTTAAACTCGGGAGACCCGGGTTCGAACCCCGGTCGGCTATCCTGGTTGTGGTTTTTCATGGTTTCCCACAACCTCCATTAATCGCCCATATAGGCACAGGCGAATGCTGGGATAGTTCCCCAAAAAGCGGCCACGACCGTATAAAGTTCACCTTAAAAAATCTGGCACTTTGCCCCCTGCCACATGGCATACTACATGCTGACTGCAGGGTAAGGAATTGAATTGAAGGAAAGTAAATTTTAATAAGGAAAGCACACATTATTTGGTGTTGTTGAATTTTATCAAACAAATTTTAAAGAATAAAAAAGCATTTATTATCAACTTTAACATAACTGCTGCTCATTACACATGTTACTTAGTTAGCTCTCTATTGGACACGTCCAATAACAGCATATACTCAGTTAGAGAGTGTGAGACCGGGAAACCGGGAATGCAGTGGAAGTTAAATTATTCTGTGAGTCTGAGAGCCTAGTCTAGAACCTTCCCAAGAGATACCAAAATTGGTAAGATTAGGTCAAATACGTTCGGAAAAAGCTTTTGCTTGTCATATATCGTCAATGTTTATTAAGATAATTGTGACAATAAAGAACTTAAACAAGTTAAGAGTTAACCAGTTAGTGCATAGGCCTGAATCGATTCAAGTGATGATACACGACAATGAGATAAGCTTGACAATTTCTACAAAGCATCTTCCAAGTAAATCACAAAATAACAATTATGCATAATGTTCATAAAACCTTAATCTGGAATGTTCAGTGGAACACTCGAGCACAGTGTGTTCGTAGAAACAGATTGAATCTGTTAAAGGCGCCTTCGGATCAATCCGTGGTCGATAACCTGTCTGGAACAGTCATAGATTTGTAGCAGCTGTCAAATAGGTCAATATCACCAGATGAAGGACCTGATGCAGAATTTCTTCTTATTCTTGTTTGCAAAAGTTCCATAGAGCTAGGTGATGTGTCATTTCAGGTTGGCATCCTAAGCTTGTCTGCCACCCAGTTCCCCAAAACCCATAAAGAAAACTTTTTTTGGAATGTGGTTTGGTTAGGGAATGTTGGGAATCCAGTTTAATTACAGGAATAAAAGAATTTTGAAAATCCAATAAATAAAAAGAAAAAATTTGCATAAATATAATTTAAGATTACTTTGTCCCGCCAAAATAAAAGTCAGAAAATATTCTAAGTCAGCTCGGGTCAAAGTCAAGGAATGTCAGTCAGAAAGAAAATTCAGGATAAACATAAATACCTAATCAAAGGTTAGTGATTGTGCCCGTGAAATTTTCCGAGGCAAGGCTGCAAGGTCAAGAATAAAAACAAAACAATTTTGCCAAGATCAAGATCTCACAGAGAGGAAAACAATTTACTGGGATGAGTGATGTAGCACCCAAGTGTGCTACGTGGTTGCCAGACATCAAGTGATAAATAATAAATATATGTGTGGCAACACTGGCTGGTGTTGCCACCAAGGTCAGTGACCACTGGCCAGAGTCGAAACCTTGGCAGTTGTAACAGGAATGTAATTTCAACACCCCCTCTCGGCGCTCCAACTGTGTAACAGCAAGCCGGGAAGAAGATGTCTTCAGCGGTTCTTCTTGGACAGCGGTCCATTTGAGTAGGGGCTTCTACATGACGTGCTAGAAAGCAGACGGCTAACGAGATGTCTGGTCGTGAGACCGTGGCCAGGTAAAGTAATGATCCCAGCAACTTCCTGAACTCGCGGTTATCTGGAAGAGACGAGCTGGCAGTCGTGTCACAGCTCAAGAAACCGGTCTCCATCGGGGTCTTGGCTGGTTTAGCTTCACTAAGGTAATGATCTAGCAGTAACTGATGCACTTTTGCTTCTTCAGACAACAATATGTCTCCGTTGCAAGCTCTTTCTACTCGGATGCCAAGGTAATATGAGATATCCACCATATCTCGTACCTTGAAGGGGCCTGAAAGCTGCTGGTGAACCAATTTGGTTTCCTTGGCGGTGTTAGCCATTACCAGTAGATCGTCCACATACATCAAGACGTAGATAAGGCTGTCTTCCCTTCCTTTGGTAAAAAGACAAGCATAAAAGTCACAGCGGTTTGGTTCGACTTGAGAGCACTCTGCTTCAGACCATAAAGGCTTTTGCGTAAGAGGCAGACTTTACTCTCGCTTCCTTTGGAGATAAAACCCGGCGGCTGATTCATGTAAATCTCCTCTAATATTCCATTAAGGTAGGCAGACTGGACATCTAGCTGGCGGATGTGGAACTTCTTCGCGGCAGCTATGGCAAGGACAATGCGGAAAGTATCGTGGCGTACCACTGGTGCATATGTGGCGTCGTAATCCTCGCCATACTTCTGACTGAAGCCGCGAGCGACGAGGTGAGCCTTATGAGATTGGACGCTGCCATCAGCACCCAATTTAGCCTTAAACACCCATTTGCAGGACACAGGTTTTCTGCCGGCTGGCAGATCCTGCAGATCCCAGACGTGTTGTTCCCGCATGAATGACATCTCCTGGCAGGCAGCTTGTTCCCATAGCTTCCTTCTGTCGCTGGGGAGCTTCGAAAGCTCGGCCCAACTCCTTGGTTCTCGGGTTGGCTTGGTAGCTGTAGTGGCTATCCTAGTAGATCCCTTGGGTTCACCTGGGTTCTACGAGGTGGCTCATCAGCTGCTGGTCGTGGCAGCTGCTGGCTTCTACGTGGACGCCCAGGGCGGCGCGTGGCAGCAGGTGGTGGCATCTGTGGAGAAGCAGGCGGTGATTGCTCATCATCATCTGTCCCATCTGGGTCCCCCTCGAAAACCTTGGCTTCTGCGTCGGTAAAAATCTCACTGTCGCTGAGTTCGGGGTCCATATTTCCTGTGGCGGGAGGTTCCCTGTGGTCATCAAGGGATGCATCGAGGTCCGATTTGACGTCGATGTCATCTAGAACTGGGGGTGCTGGCTTTGTGTTGTCAGTATCGGCGTTGTCGTCGTTGAAACTCATGTGCCAATCCCCCTCTGGTTTCAGTACTCTTCCGGCTGGTTTGGTTTGCACAGGCTTCCGATTCTCAAAAACAGTGGTGGTGTGGCTGTACCAGATTTTTCCGGTGGACAGGTTAAGTATCCTGTATCCCTTGACTTCTTCACCATAGCCTACAAGGACGCCCTCCTCTGCTCGATCATTGAGTTTCCGTCTCAGCTGTGGTGGGCCGGCGCAAGCACTTTTGACCCAAAGGTGCAGAGGTGGCTGACATCTAACTTTGTACCTTCGAATCCCTGGAAAGGTGTTACTTTACAGGTGGAGGTAGGCAGGCGGTTCTGTAAATAGCAAGCATGTAATACAGCATCTGCCAAATACTTTCGGTCTATACCAGAATCCAGTAGGAGGCATCGAGTCATCTCTACGAGGGAGCGGTTTTTACGCTCCGCCACGCTGTTCTATTGGGGAGTGTGTCGCACTGTATATTGCTGTTGAATCCCCCTGGATCGGAGGAAGTCTTTTAGCTTGTGGTTAACATACTCCTTCCTATTATCTGACCAGAGAATTTTGACGTCACGGTCAAACTTGACTTTCATCGCGTTGATGTAGTCCCTCACTAATCCAGTGACCTGCATTTTGGACTTGCAGAGCTTCACGGTTGTATACTCCGTGAAGTCATCCTTTAACGTGAGAAAGTAACGATTTCCACCACAGGAGGTCACTGGCATCGGGCCACACAAGTCGGTGTGGACGATGTCAAGCGGTCGAGTAGTAGTTGTCCTGCTGGCCGGGAATGACTTAAAAGCCAACTTTCCTTTGGAACAGCACTCACAGGCCTTCCAATGGCTACTCTGCAATGTGAGATCAAGTCCAGAAACGGGTTTATCTTGCACCATCTTCCTGATGGCTGCTGGGTCCCGATGGCCGAAGCGACGATGCCATTCTTCAATTGAACTAGCTGCCACGGCGAGTCTCGCTGACTCAACCTGGTCGACAGGACGGAGCTTGTAGAGATTGTTCTCTATCGGAGCTTCTGCAATAGCGATGTAACGTCCGATCCCATCTGCAGTCTAGGCTGTTATAACAGCCATGTCTTTTCCGAAATCCACTCTTATGTTGTTCACAACGAGCTTTCGGACGCTGATCAAGCACTCTGCCAAAGCTGGTAAAATAAAAAGCACTTTGTTCAGACGAAGACGCTGCACCTGAACAGAGCGCAAGCGGCAGTACAACACACCGGAACCAGAGCCTTTAATCGCGACTCGTTGGCCGTCGGCTACGTTGATGGTTCCAGATGAAGGCTGGAAGCTATCGAAGAACTTCCTGTTGTTGGACATGTGGCTGGAGGCACCCTAGTCCACACACCAAACTTGTGAACGATAGGATGTCGGGCATCTAGTAGACAAGGCTGTCTGGCTTGCAAATCCTGCCTTCCTGATTATGCCTTGCGTTTTTCTTCCGCGGCGCCTATGTGGCGTAGGCTTGTTTCCAGACCAGCAGTCAACTGTAAGGTGGCCGACTTTCCCACACTTGGTACATTCCTTGACAGTCTTTGGCTGCTGTTGGCCATCTTTGTGGGCGCTTCGCTGGGTAGCATTAGCACTGTCGGCATTTAACTTCTTAGGCTCTGCTGCTGCCACTTGTCGCTCCTTGCACTCGAGCTTTAACATCTCTCCAGTATACTGGGATGTAAGCCGGTCTGGATCCGACAAATGCAGTGAGGTAACGAGGGACCTCCAGGTCTCTGGTAACCCACTGAGAAGGGCACACACGATTTCATCATCGTAGATTTTTCCTCCTGCAAGCTTTAACTGGTTGACTAATCCGGTGACCTGTGCTATAAAGTCGCTTATCGGTTCGCTGGTCCACTTCATGTGGTTGAGCGCGTAGCGTATAGCATGTCTTGATCGTCCGCTGGTCCCTCCGTAGCGTTGCTTGAAGACCCTCCAGATCTCAATGGCATTCTTCATTCCATGAATGTGTACCCTCTGTTCTGGGGTTACATGGCTGCCCAAAAATCCGGCGCACTTTGAATCAAGCTTTTGGTCTGTTGGTGGTTCTCGATCAAATCGGACATCCCTTTTTCAAGCAAAGAGAAAGACATTCCACTTTGCCACTCCATGTAGTTTGAAGCGGTAAGAAGGTTGAATCCATATTTGGTGTTACATTTCCGGGGGTTATCACTGCCGGTAGCCATAAAACATTCGTTAAACTCGTATTCCGATACGAAGCGATTGGTTGCACTCAAAGATGAACTTGAAGTTATCAAGGAAAAGAAGTTATCAATCCGGTGCAAATTTCCCTTCACGTTGACTGCAGGCACCTGTGGCACAATTCCAAACCAAATCGATGTAAATCAAATGGTTGTTGCTTACAATAAGTCTTGTACACAGCAATAAACAATTCCAGGTTGCAGAGAAGGTTCAATATGGAAATTCGAGAAAGTTCAGTCTTTCGCGTATCACTCCCGAAAAACGTTCAATTCTAATTTCCGAAACGCGGACTTTCAACTAATTAAATTACGTGAATTTAAAGAAATGATTATAAGTTAAACTTACTTTCCTTAAACTAAATGCTGCCCAAATCACTGGCAATTTGCGTATAAAAAAAACTTAGTCATCCAAGATGGTGGATCCTTTGTTTGGAAAGTTTGTGGCGAATTTTCAAAAGTAGAAATTGAATGTCAATCTGAATTTAATTTGTTTTCCACAAATTTAATGTTTACTCACTGGTAATCGTGATGAGCCCATAACCTGTTGGGATGAGTGATGTAGCACCCAAGTGTGCTACGCGGTTGCCAGACATCAAGTGATAAATAATAAATATATGTGTGTGGCAACACTAGCTTGTGTTGCCATCAAGGTCAGTGACCACTGGCCAGAGTCCAAACCTTGGCAGGTCGGTCTTTGGAGTGTCGTAACAGGAAAAAAAGTTAACTGAGAGGATTGGAGATGGAGCTGCTAGCAGACTGGTTGAGTGCAGCAATATCATTTTGATTTAATTTGGCAAAATTTACCAGTCCGCTTATTCCCTAGCATTTTTCTGATTTCCTTAACCACTTATTTTTTCCCCGACTTCCCAGACCTGTGGCCACCCTGTCATACGATATAACTGTGCAAGGCATTTATTTTTGCATTAGGTTCCTTCACGAGAGCGCTTTTTGACCTCCAGCCTGCAAGCTTTGCCCTAGAAATTATAGATGTGCGCATACTCTGTTCATAAGCACATCTAATTACAGGGCAAAAAGCGTTGCAAGCTTGTGCTATTCAGCGATCACGTGAAAGAGCCTAATCACGTTCGCTTTTAAAAAAGCGTGGCAGGATTAATTGCATGCGTGAATTACCATCAATCTTTATTAAGTAAATAAAGACCAAAGTAAAAGAGCAATAACATGATAAATAAAAACGTTGTTTTACAGGTGAAAACTTTTATTATTAACGTACAAAGCAAAAAGTCAACTTAGGACCCACCTCGCAAGGCCACTATAGAATTACCTGCAGAGATATAGTGACTATAGTCCATTGATTACACTGGTCTACGTCATTTTTTAAGTTTTGCTTTTTAAACTGCTTCCGGATCATTTTTTGTGCTGATTTCAAATATGCAAAGCATTATGCTCAATCAGGTCAAGTTTTCTTTCTATTACAACTTCAAAAATATTGCTTTCGCTATCTTCTATACATGCGATTAATTGTAGTTTTGTGTATTTTATTGTTTCAAAAATTAAACTAAACTTAGTAGTAATTTACAAAAGATAACAGCGATTACAAGTGGCCACAGTAATGAACAGAAAGTGTAGAAATGATCGAAACAGATTCTGCTACATCTGTGGTCAAGTCACTTTGTCAGATCGGCAGTCGCCTTTCACAAACTTTGTAAAAAAAGCTGTCATGCCTACTTTGGTGTGAAGCTTGGTGACCAGGCCAAAGTCTTTGGGCCCCACATATGCTGTAAAACTCTAAGTTTTCCTCAAAGTACTTTCTTCAAAGAAAAATTTCCACACATCAGTGTGGCCAAATTGGAAGCAGGCATCTTTGATGGTCCTCAAATTAGGGAGCTACTCAGAGATTCAAAGTTTGAAGACAGTCTGGAAAGTAATCAGATCAATGCATGGCATGCATTCAAATCCATCATCCAGAATATTCTTGGCAATCATCGAAGTCCAGACTGAACATGTTGTCAAAGAGCTCCTACATAGCTTCAAAGCCCTTGGTGCATGCATGTCCATAAAGATGCATTTTCTCAGCTCACATATGGACTATTTCCCAGACAACTGTGGTGATCTAAGCGAAGAACAAGGTGAGAGATATCACCAGGACATTCAAATGTTGGAAGAGAGATACCAGGGATGCTGGGATGTGAACATGTTTGCAGACTACTGCTGGTGCCTCTAGAGGGACATTCCCGCTGCAGAACACAAACGAAAGTCATTGAAGATGCCAATTCTTCCTAAATAACTGTAAACAGATACTTGGTTCATTTTCTGCTAATTTCTAAATGCAATTAAAAAAGAAAGTAATTATATTATAATGCACTGTTTTAGCATTAACTATTATTTTAAAATTATTGTAGAATAAAAATTTGACCTGATTGAGCAAAATAAGTTACATATTTGAAATCAGCAGAAAAAACTGATTTAGAAACAGTTTTAAAAAAATCTAGACCGCACAAAAAAAATTTCAAACTGAGACCAGTGTTATAGACAAAAAAAGGTGTTTTGTGCAAATAGTCAAGGAGTTTTGAAATTTGGTATGAATGTAGACTTGATGGTCCTAACTATGACCCCAAGTTTGCGGCCTATTGCGACCGCGTCTTGTGGCGCCATTTTGAATAAATGGCGCTTAAAATCATGTTTACTAGTTCTAGATTTTTGGATAAAACTTTTCCAAAATGAAAGTTGTAGAGAATAAAATTCCCTATAAAATTAATTCTATAATGTTTTTTGCAAGACTAATATTTTAAGTGTTACACGGCCAAACAGTAAAGAAAATAAAAAAAATTGCAGAAAAAAAATATTGCGCACTATGCTTTTTGCCAATTGACGTCACATTAACAAACGTTGATCATTTTTAAATGACTATGGGGATACTATAAATATTTTTTTTTGAAATTTGAAAGAATGGTGCTCGTACAGTTTGTGTACAGTATATTAACTATAGTATGGTGTTTGTACAGATAATTTACATCATACAACATCATTATAACATATTTAATAGATAGGTTCACATGTACTTGTGCATAGTATGCAAATGTATACGAAGAAAGTACTGCATAAAAATGAGAAAATATATGTGTACTGTACATGCACAAATTAGCAAATTTATAAAAAAGTACAAATGACATACAACTGATAAAGTGTATGCATGCATGCACTTTTATACAAAGTAAGCAAATACAGGAAAACTGGTGAATAGCACACCCCATTGAGAGAAAACTGCAGGAAGTGTGCTATACAATCGATCTGTGCCAGCTGTGAGTTTGCTACTTCCAGGTAGTGTACAAATTGTAGGGGCATTAATTACAGGTTTTGCTGTACATGTATAATGTATACAAATGTATACAGGTTGTTTTAGAACTCATGGTACAAACTCAAACTGGAGTTAATGATGACCAAGGTAATAATTTTTCACTATAGAACCTAGGGTCCAAAGGTCATTTCAAAATATATAACACTTCATGTAGTTCCATATTTGTAACAAGCACATGCACATTCAATTATCAGTTTGAATAGTTGTTCTATTATTCTAAAAGTAGAATCAGTTGATTCATTTTATAATTCAGCTTCCAGTTTAGTTTATTGGCATTAGGTTTATTAATTGATTAAAACATCATTATCAAATAATGCATATTGCAGTCTACTAGTGAGTTTCATGTGTTCAACTTCATAGTGAGTTGGGCCTACCACAAGACTACTGTGCAACTACCTAAAGAACAGTGAGTACTGATTGGCTATTCAGGTCACAGTGTTGGACACTACTTTGGAATTTCAAGAACTGTGTTCCTGTTACTGTGTGAGACTGCTGTTCAGTTTTTTTACACAAGTTCCAGGTACATCATCACTGATACAGCAATGGCTAAAACCAAGGGCTTAAGAGTAAGCAAGTGGGGATTCTACTTGCTGAATTCTACCAACTACAACCATTGGAAACAAAATATGAAATTTCTGCTGGTCAGAGAGCTACAGTGGAAAATAGTCGAGAATCCTAAGCCACAACCAGCAGATTCAGATTGGAAACTAAAAAAATGAGGCCGTAATGTCAATGATTGTACTGGGAGTTTACGATTCACAAATTAAACACATCGACAAATGTCTTTCGGCGAACGAGATGTGGACCACACTAGAAAAAAATCACGGACAGGCGATTGTCAGTATCAGATATGCAGTAAATTGCAATTTTGTCACCATACGTTGGACATACGTTGGGACATACGTTGGGACATACGTTGGGATACGTTGATAATGCTAGTGGAGACATACAAGATCTAGAGTTTGTCTGCACGCAGTTGGGCAACATGCCAGATAGCTATGAAAACTTCGTCTAAGGGATGGAAAGTGGCATTGAAAGCCTTCTGACATCGGATTACGTGATCCAGAAGCTACAATCAGAGTATGAACTGCAGAGTGATCGTAATTAAGGCAACAAGTAATGCCAGTGAGAAAATTCGGCACTTTACTCTTAAGTCGGGCATCGGACACAATCGAAGGACCAGCGGAAAGAGGGACAACCGCAACAGCGACAAGAGTGGCAAAAGTAGTAAAAATCATTCAGGGAAGAAGGAGACGCACTCCTGTTTCAAATGTGGCAAAAGGTCATTTGGTGATGTTTTGCCATTTCCCAAAGAAGGCTATCTATGAATGATGAAAAAGCCAAGCTGTCCAGTCTAAAGCACTGGAACATCAGGGATAAAGACAATAAAGCACAATTTTTAATTCCATATGCAGGAGAGAGCAGCTCTGACTATGAAAGATGCCTGGTGTTTGGATTCTGGTGCGATTAGCTACATGGTCATCGACAGAAGTTTTTTTCGAGTCTTGGCAGCCGATGTAGGGTTCCATTCATGTTGCGGACAACAAAATGACTCCGGTAATTGGTGTAGGATCAGGCACAATCTCTGTCCTACATGTCCCTGCACTAGCTGAGCGTAACAAAAGCTGACGATGCTGGCCTAGCAATACACTTTGAGGATGGGATGACTACAGTCAGTGTGAAACCAGCAAACAGTCCAGACGACATCAGAATTGAGGCACAAGAGAAGAACCGTTGTTCCGGTTCTATCCACTGCCACAACAGGAGGCTGCTCACATTACGAAGACTGTTAGTAAGTTACAGAGGCGGCACCTTCGTTTCAGAAAACGAGATCCTTTGGGCATCAAGAAACTTGTGAGGGAAGGACTTATAACTGGACTAGAGATGATTAGCAGTGACATCAGATATTGATAGCATCCCGAGATTGCCGAAAAATCACAAGTATCGTCAAGCTATCGGATCCTTGCTGTATCTTGCTACTGTAATGCGACCGGATGTGGCCACAGCCGTTAGATTTCTAGCAAGGTGAATGGAACAGTCAACACAAGCAGATTGGCAGTCAATGAAACAAGTGATGCGTGTTCCTGGCTGGTACAAGAAAGAGGAAACTACGATTGTCTTTAGAAGGGGATGTAATCCTCAAGTGTTTTGTCGATGCTGATTGGGCTGGTGATAAGCGTGACCAAAAATCAACTAGCGAATATGTCTTCAGACTAGGCAACGAAACCATAGCCATGTCGTCCACTGAGGCAGAGTATGTTGCAGCGGGTCATGCTGCGAAAGAGCTTCTTTGGTTACGTCAGCTTTTAAAGGATCTTGGAGTCTTCAAAAAGGGTGCACTGAGGTGTTTGAAGATAATCAAGGGTGCGCAGATGTGGAGCCCATACTAAACACATCAATTTTTGCCATCATCAATTACGGAACCTTGGAGAGGTTGGAGTCATCGTCATGCGATATTGGCAGACATACTGACAAGCCTTTGCCCCGCCTTCAGTTTGAAAGGTTCTCTGGACTACTGACTGGGGCTTGAAGACAGTCTAATTTTGTTGTGTGTGCTGAGAACATATAGATGCGAGAAGGAGCATTGAAATATGGCACGTCATGTAGTTCCATATTTGTGACAAGCACATGCATATGCACATGCTTCATGCATATGATGCATGCTATTCAATTATCAGTTTGAAATCTATTATTCTAACAACAGAATCAATTCAATTCCTTACCCTGCAGTTAGCATGTATTATGCCATGTGGCAGGGGGCAAAGTGCCATAATTTATAATGGTATGTATGTATGTGGTTTAATTTTTAATGGAGTATATGGTTGTGACCAATTTTTGGAGAACTATCCCGGCATTCGCCTTTTCGTGTCTATATAGGCGATTAAGGGAGGTTGTGGGAAACCACGAAAAACCACAACTAGGATAACCAACCGGGGTTTGAACCCATGTCTCCCGAAATCAAGGAGCTGAATTTTATAATTCAGCTTCAGTTTAGTTTATTGGTGTTAGGTTTATTATTTGATTAAAACATCATTATCAATTAATGCATATTGCAGTCTACTAGTGAATGCTCGACAAACAATCGAACTTCTTACGCAAGAGACGCCAGATTTTATCAATTGACCAATGGCGCAAACGACTGCAGGTGTGTGTTTCGCAAGTTTCCGCAAAAGTAGGAAAATTTGCAAATATTCTAAAATAAGCAATCTGTGAGTCAAAATGTTGGCTAAAATTCATTCGATTTCGTCAAAAATAAAACTATTTTAGTAAATAATTTTGGGATGTTTTTTCGTGTGCACCTGTATATTCAACATAAGCTTTAGATTATGCTGAATATACATTTGTAAACTAGTTCATATTGTATATATAAATTGTCATTTATAAGTTATGGATATGTACTTTGTATATAAAGCAAAACATGTAAGTAGCAGCCTTACATTTTGTGCACTACATGGAAGTAGCAAACTCGCACATCCGGCACAGATAGATTGTATAGAACATAACTGAACCTGCAAGTAGCCCATTCCCTGCAAGTTGCATACTCCCTCCAAATTGCACACTCCCTACAAATTGCACACTCCTTGCATGTTGCACACTCCCGGCCAGCACCGTATTAAGCACTGCATGTGGGGGCCTCTATAGGCACAAATATGTTGGGGCTGGCTTAAGGGCAGCGTTTTCCCATTTTTTCGGAATGCATCCTTAATTTTTTTTATTAAAGGGATTGCGCATATGCCAAACAAAAGAGCAGTACATTTATTGCAAGTTCGTTTTACAATTTTTTCAATTTTTCTACAATTTTGTGGGGGCTGTAACACTACTTGCAAATATCACGCCCATATAGTTTTCCCTATGGGGTGCTTGTCTAAAAGTACATGCATTCATACACTATCATTTGCATACTTCATGCACAAGTTCATGTATATATGCACCATGCCATTTATGTACATGGTGTACCCTGTATACATTTTCATACTAGTGTATGTACAGTATACATGCATTTTCTTATTTGTATGCTGTATTTGTGTATTTGTGTGCTGCGCACAAGTACATATGAACCTACATACTAATTATCTGTTATCATTCTGTTGTGTGATGGATCTTGTATGTACAAACACCATACAATACACTGTACACAAACTGTATGAGCACCATTTTTTAAGATTTAAAAAAAAATATATTAATAATATTTCCACAGTCATTTGAAAACGGCCAGTGTTTGTTAATTTGATGTTAATTGGAAACAAGTATAGTGCGCAATACCTTTTTCTGCAATTTTGAAAAATTCTCTCTTCTGTTCGGCCGTGTAAAACGAAAATTATTTGTCGAACGAAAAAACGTTATACAAGCAATTTTATATATAAAATTGCTTCTATAACGTTGTAGAGAAATTCTATTAAGTTGTAGAGAATAACATTCCTTAAGGCTGCTTTACACTGTAAAGCATTAGGCACTTAACCTTATGCCATAAATCTTAAATCATGTGCCAATTTTAAAATTCTATTCACTTCTGTGTTCCTATTCCTTATGTCA
>JAQGCC010003316.1:0-15695 GCA_034698905.1 Xestoiulus laeticollis
TTTCTATCCCCTAGAAAAATCGCTATTTCCTACCACAAGGGGGCGCTGCACGTAACGTGGACCTTGTCCATTGGCAAAGCAGTGGAGCACGACCTTCTTTACAGGATGTCAAAGGATGTGTCTTTGTAGGTTGGTTAACATGCCATTTTGACAATCTCCATCTTGTCATGCAAGCAACGCTCCACTGATGTTTTCATGGAGAAACACGAGAAGAGCTTGTTTCTACAAGTACCGTAACAACATCGTTACCACACAACATCGTGTTACATGAGCTAGAAATGTGATAGCATTTGAGTTAGCCCTACATGCATCCCCTTTACCCTCAGCATCTGATTATTCTTGAAATGGACCTGTTGTGCTGCACCGGTTAATGCCAATGGAGCGCCGCGCAACAGGTCTTTCGTAAAACCAGAGAAAAAAAGGAAGTGTATCGCCATGGAGATATTAGGCGTTAAAATGGAGAAGAAAAAAAAATGGAAAGATATGGGATGATGAATTTTCTAAACATAAAATTGGAGTTGGTGTGTCTGATAAGATGCCACTGTTATGGTTACATGAAACGGGTCGAGTTGTGCACGACAAAACAGAGCGGAAGCCAGAATTTTCTTCACTCAAAATTGCTGTAAATTTCCATTCTGAGAGCCTCTTGTTTGACGTTCAAAATCGATTTTGCAGGAATGTAGGTCATGAGCACTGGACTCCCAACAGCCGTGCAACTACATCATCAAATTTAGATCTAGCACGGTGTTGTCTGCATGAATAATATTTTTTGAATAAAAAATTCCTTTAAGGAATACATCTTCGATGCATGGTCTTGGCTGGTACTTTGAAGGCGCAAATTCGTCTATTTTGAATACATTCACACCTATACCTTTTCAAAGATGTACTATCGAATGATGAATTGATGCTTTTATACTGCTACAAAAATTGTGCAAATCGTGTAATAACAAAGTACATGTACCACATACTGCATATCACTTTAAAGCAAATGCCATGTCCCTTTAGGGCCATTTCTAATTTTTCTTCAACAAAAACCAGATCATTTCTTTAAATTATTTGTAATTCAACAGAAATTCAGTTTGCATTCTATTCAATTCAATTCAATTCAACTCAGTACCCTACAGTCAGCAAATAAATGCCATTTGGTAGGGGGATCAAACCCATTTTCAGGACAAATCTCCTACGTCTTCTTAAATCTCTCTAGACTTTATTAATTCTTAAGAGGACTGCATACGAGAAAAATCTTTTTTTCTAAATTATTTTTTTATTTTATTTTAGAAACTGATAGGAACATTGAAATGTACGAGGACCTAGCATAAATATTCTATTATTTGTTTAAATTTTTTGTTTTATTCTATTTCATGGAAATATGTCCGTAATGTTTGCCAGACACTCTACAACTATAAATTTTACAGACATATTTCCATGAAATGGAATATACATATACATAAACAAAAACTTAAACAAATAATAGAATATTTATGCTAGGTCCTCGTACATTCAATTTGTTCCTAACAGTTTTCAAAATTAAATTGAAACATAATTTAGAAAAAAAGTGCTTATTCTGGCATGCAATCATATTAATTAATTTTTATCAGAAAACAAATGATTAAGCAAATGCCATGTCACTTAAGTGCTATTTCTAATTTTTCTTCAACAGAAACCAGGTTGCTTTAAATTATTTGTATTTCAACAGAAATTCAGTTTGCATTCTAGATTTCTAAATATTTCCTAATTAGATTTTATCAGAAAACAAATGTTTAAGCAATTATTGTAAGATGACTCAAAGCCTTGAATATAGTACCCCAAATACTACATCTTGACATTATGTTGAAAAGCAAATTCTACTTTCCAAAATTTTGTCTAATTCCAAGTTGACCAGCAAACAGGTGTTCTTTTCTACTATAAAAATAATATAAATTGGTTTTATACTACGACGAAAGCATCCCTGAGATTGAGCACGAAACATACACTATATCAGTTTGAAGCAATTATCATGCCACTGTAGTGTTGTTTGTTTTAATCATCATCAATAGAAATTGATATAACATTTAATTTTCTATGTGCATTGCATAAGTCGTTAAAATGTTGATTTTTACTTGGATAGAGGGTTAAAGATAACATGTCAGTACACTTCAAAACTGGACCAGAAATGGTCACTTTCTCTAGAGTCTAGATGACGCTTGTTGCATTTTAAATACTTCTGTACCATATTTTCAGTTCCAGTAGATGGAAACTGATCTACATACATGTAACGTAAGACGTAATTTGAAATCGATGGCGTCTGTAGAAATGTATGGCAATGTGGCATGTAAGCAATCCAGAGTGAAAATGTACATGCATACAAACTAAGTGACAGCCTGGTGAAAACGAGGCTCCAAAACCCTAAAGGCCATGGAAGTCGACCTCACTGACAGTAATGTAGTCGCTGTCAACTTCATCTGATAGAGTGAGTGCTGATTGGCCTGATAAATCACCGTAAGTCCTGAAGAAGAGCAAATGCATCTTATGAAGCTAGCGAAATGCGTGCAGTTAAGCAGGACGACAAATGTCGCTGGAGATTACGTGGGCCATCTGTTGATCTCACACGGCATTATAAAAAAACAAGCTCCTGCAGATTAGCATCGGTCAGCTTGAAAGTTTTACACAATCAGTTTTAAGTAAGTCTTTGCAGATCAATCTTGCACAACACGAAATGAATAAAGTACAAGAATAAAGCAGAAACCAGAGCTTCAAGACAGAAGATACTTTCAAGTTATTGTAATACTTTTTAGGTAAGTTCAAATTGTTAAGATGTCATATACTGATAAACGCGTTGAACTTTGCAACATTTTTACTACAGGCCCTTGATAAGTGCAAAACCTAAATTTCATCTCATGTATATTCAATGAATTTAAAAGCTTTGAAATACAAAGTTTGTATTAAGTTTTACATGACCAATACACTGATGAATAAGCTTACATTTTATTCAAATTTTGCATAAAATGAAATCGCACAGATGTTCTTGAATACATTTCCATGAAATCGTCAAACATAATTTTTTGACTTAAGTAATCGAAATGTCATTATGGCTTGCCTCCATCCACATCGTCTTATCATAGTTACATTCAAGGGATTTCGTAAGATTAATTATTAACATACCTGAGTTGCTTTATCCGTTTTCTGGTATGAACATCTTTACTATGCGATCCGATTCGAGGGATAGACTGTGAATTCAAATGTTCCATTTGTAAGCTTATAACCGATTATCTCTGAAGCACTCATCAGCGAACCATCTAAATTAAAGGAGAAATGGACCAGATTTAGCTTTTATACTGAGGTATAGCTATTTTTAATAAAAAATGTTAAAAGATAAAGTAGCTACGCTGCAGTACAGTGGTGCACTGCAGTGAAGATTTCGTTTTAATAACCTTCTACATTATAATGAAATTCGCTTCACTGCATTACAATTACACGTAGCTATACAATTAGTTTCCCTGTTCTTAAAACCGTTGTAGCAACTATAAATAATTGTCAATGATGGCTAGAACAGTTAATTTGATACAAACAGACCATTCTCTTCCTTTTCCTAATTTGACATTTTGTCCTAAGTGTCAAAGCTAAAAAGTTATAATTTGGGTTTCCGTAAATAAATGTGGTCGTAGGTAAAATCTAATAACATCAGTGGATATAAAATACCTGATGCCCAATTTATCCCCGTAACAGAATTTTCATAACTATAAGATCTAAGAAAAAAAAAAGTGGGGTGGCACTGACTTTTGGACCACCCAGTATTAGTATTTCTAAGTGACAGTTCTATGTTAGCACAATTTTAGCGTAATGCACGTAAAAGTTGTAAACAGTTTACTATTTATTTTTATATGGCATAAATGAGATAAGACGAAAATGAAAACAAAATCAAACGAGCTTCATTTCGTTAATGAATCTTATTTTTAAAGTTTGTTTTCTTCCTGTATCAGAAATTACTTGAAGCAGATTTTGTAATTTGAACCATAACAAGAGATCCAATTTAAAACAACAAAGATTTTAATGACAACCAAGCATCGAATTCTAGGTAAACATTCGATGATTGGATCGCATCAGCTTGTCTTATAATGTTTAGTTTTTTTTTTGTGAAAAAATGTACAATATGATTTATTAAATTTTCCATAGATACCATCTCAAAAACAATTTTGGATGCATTTACAAGTAATACAGAACTTGGATTTTTTTAGACTGAAATTTTAAAAGAATTCGAGAATCTTCATCTTCCTAAATGGTAAAATTCTTAATCTGTAACGCACTTCTTAACAGTATACTAAAGTTATTCCATGTAACTTAACCCAGACTTGATTTACTGTAAAATCGTGAAAAATATCCTCAGATTAAAATTTAAAAATGCATGAATCAACAACTGAAAAATAACATCTACAAACGAAAGATAAAGTTCGCAGACACTGGAAATGCACATGCATTTTAAAATTAAGCTGCAATAGGCATGCCTAATATTTGCTTTACCGACCTCGAGGACGTTTATCGATTTTTAACAAGCCAGTTCCATGTCTGCACATTTTTTTTTTAATCCACACGACAAAAATCCGAAAATGCTATTCAGTTATTCTTATTTTTTTAAAACAAACATAGGATCTTAAATCCAAGCTAGCAAGAAGTTTCTCTTTGATTTCTACCGAGCAATTTCAAATTGAGGTTTGTTTGAGCTGACATTCGTGAACACCATACGTACAATAAACACTGCAACACTTAAGTGTTATTCTACGAAATACAAGTGTTCGGCTAAGTGAACTTGTCAATTTTTTTTGCAACTGACAATGAAGAAATACAAGCAATGATAATGAAACTTGACTGCAGTGATAAAAACACAATTACTCTTGAGTATTCTGCTTTTGCTACTCATCAAATCGAGAATTTGCATATTATACATGTACATTTTTAGTATAAATTAATTTACTGAAGAATTTTTGATGACGCTGATTGTAAGTGCATGACTTTACCATCTTAGGTTTATTTAAAAGTTAGGAACAATGACCCCGGGTTTAATCGAGAACTGGGTTCATTCGAGACCCTAGGTTCATATTTTTATTCCCTTAAAGTTTGTATCAATAAATTAAAAATGACAAAAAATTGTATCTACGGTAGGCATACCGGTAACTTATTTACCTGATATAAGGGAAATCCCTTATGCACTGCGCGAAGTTATCGGAAATTGGGAGACGCGTGCACTTAGGGAATTCCCCTAACATCCGGGGTTTATTCGAGACCGGCGTTCATTTGAAATTTTCGCTCGTGAACGACCTTGGGTTTATTCATTTAGGGCCGGTTGCACCAACAGAGGTTAAGAATAACCTAGGGTTAACCTGCTGCTAGGTTAACCCATCTTTGCAATGCGCAAGTATGGGTTAGTGAAAAAAATGGAGAGAAAGGTTAACCCAGCCAGTAGGCAGGGTTAACCTCAGGTTAATATTCTAGAATTACATGGAGGCCATTTTTTTTCTGCATGGCTAAATATGGGTTCCATTACCCTGGTGCACTACATACAGCTAACCTGGAGGTTAACCAGGATTTATATTTTAACCCGAGGTTAGTAAATCTTAGATTTTTATGTCAGTTGGTGCAACCGGCCCTTACAGTAGTTTAAGCTTAAAGTTATCAATTAAATGCAATTCACCAGTCCTAAAGTCAGCAAACAAATGCCCTTTGTATTTTATTCCATGCAAGTATAAGCCCCAGGCCACTCTAGGCTGTTTCCGCGCGTTTGGCTAGCCTCAAACAGGGCTTCGAATTTAATTTAAATTCCAGAATTATAAAATTTGCACATTACTATCCTATGCGAAAATTCGTTTTTAATTAAAAGACTTGTTTGAGGCTAGCCAAACGCAAGGAAACAGCCCAGTGTGGCCTGGGGCTATGCCTTCGATACGGCCTGATGATAAAACTACTGCCATCTATCGACTGCCATCAGAATTAATGACGGTCAAATTATAAACAGCAAATGCACGAGAAGAGCAATAGCGGGTGAAAGGCATGCAGGATAAGAGTATGCTGTCAATGTATAGGTTAAAGAATAAAATATCCAGGAAACTGCTATATTACAACTCGTATGGTAGTGCCCTGCTGTTTAAATTAGCCAGGGCTGGCTCCCTTGAAACCAATAAGAGAATGGTAGAATTAAGGGGGGGAAGGATGTGAATTTTGCAACTTATGTAGAAATGGTACTAAAGGACATTGTCCATGAATTCCCCACCTGTACAGATCTAGCTGACTTTTCCGTGGGTAGGGAAGCTGCTTCCATTAAAGAATGGCTTGGACTTGGAGGAAAGGGAACCAGGCTGGACAACGCTATCAAATCGGCCAATTGTCTCTACATATGAGATAATTTGGGTTAAAGCAAAAAATTGTAAAACCTGTGAAAGTGGCCACTTTTCAAAACAGAGTTTTAGAGCACTACATTTCCAATTTAAAAATGTCTTGTATAGTTAGCACCTGGTTATTGTGTACATTGGCCAGTACATGTTTGTACCATCTCTTTTTGATTTTTTCCATTGGCAATATTTCAAATAAAGTGACCAGGTTCCTGTTCAGTGACAGGGGAGTGACATACAATTAATTGTAATACAAATAATACAATTAATTGACATACAATTAAGTGACATGAATCTGGTTTACTGTTTAATTTTGTTAATTCTATTTAATTAGAAGTATACAAAGTTGCACTAAGTATGCTTTGCTAAGTGTATTTTCATTTTGACAACAATCACCAACCCAATTTAGATGATAGGGTAACAAACTGGAAACTAAAAAAACAATTTTTTAACAACAGATCTAAGAGATCATTTATTTTTAAAATACGCTTAATCAGACAAGATTTTTTTTCAAGATTCTTCTTTTGAAGTATGATCTCCAAGCATAGCAATTGCTTTAGCTAATCACATTTTATAAATGTTCATCATTACGAACAAATACATTTGCAAAATAATTAAATGTCGGCTAGGGCACTTTGCAACAGACAATCTTGGCAAGTAATGACAGTTTACACACAACCATTTGAACAATTATTAGATTAATAAGATGTCACCAGACGAAGAATTTCAACGTGACAGCGTTTCAAAAGCCGTTAATTACTTTATTAAAACTTAATTATTCTTAGAAGTTGGAGCAATGTGATGGCCTGCGTTCATCTCCTTTAATTAGTACGTCGATTCAGTTTGATGAAAACGCAAAGTGCTTCTTAAATTATTTTTTTCTCTCTTGCCATCGCCTTTTTATTTCACAATTTTCGGCATATGGATGCGTGACTGAAATATCAAGCGCACAATTTTTGTGTCAATTGAAAGCAGATGTTGGCTTTTTTTATGGATTCCTGCGAAGCTTATAAGAGGATTGACATCCACTTTTTTGTCGAGCTTCACTCGTTTGTGACAATGTGGTCCGTTTTTTTTTTATATTTCCATTTCAATTTCATCAACTTTTCCGAAAGGCGTTAGTTAGTTCATTTATCTATTCTCAGTACAGTTACTGTCAATTACCGACACAAATTTTTCTTCAACTCGGAACTCCTAAAATGGGATTACAGCTTCCATGTTTGAAGGACTAGAAGCATAATCTTATTTCCTAAATGTAAAAATATAGTACGCTTTTGAATGATGCAAAACATAGGCAGTCACGCTATAGCGTCAACATTGTCCTGATTATTCTTAAGCCAAAACAAAGTTATTTGGAAGAAGATCTACATTATGTTAAAGTGGAAATAGTTATTTGCATATTCCAACTTTAGTCTGCCCCTAGTGACAGGCTAACGCTTTTAACACCAAACCAATCAGTGTTTGTTCCCCTTTAGGGGCAGCAATTTTACCATTTTCATGTATAAAAAACTGATAACGTGATTAAGAAAATTGTTAAATATATCTTTAAACTTCTTCATATTATTTGATGAACAATTCTTGAAACTTAGATAACGATTACAATTAAGATTGCAAAAAATATCGATTAAATAATTTAAACCAAGTAATTCATTCACAATCCTCCATTATCAAGCTATCTTAAATTCGATAAAAGAGGTGCATTCACTTTTATTTTAATTAGGGTAAACACGTGGAGTATGCATTGTATTTTGTTCAAGGTTTTATTTCAGATGGTTTCAATCAGGGATTATGTTAAGTTCTGGCATTATCAATGGCAAGCGTGAAGATAACACGTTATTGATTACGTTTATTTGAATGAATGGTTTTTGCAAACTACACATTGCGTAAATAATCATCCACTTTAAGTTTCACTTTTTAAAAGCATATTCATCAAGAAAAAAGTCGAGAAAAAATATTTATACAGATCTCAGAAAGCTAATGACCATATTATTTTTCACTAATTTTGGAATTAAATAAATAATAAAAGTACCACTTTGACTCAGTAAGATATTAACATGTCCACATTCATAAATGTATTTAGTTAAACGGGATTTATTAGTTGGGAATATATTTTTTCTGTTTAAAATAACAGTAATTTCAATATTTTAAAACAATTTTAAGAGAACATGTAAATATTAGTTTTCGTATACCATTTGGTAAAGGGTTGATTCAAAGTGAATATTTTCCCACTATATGTATAATGCATAATTTTGCATTATATCATTTTTTATTTAAAGTAAATTTTTTTTTAAAATGCATATGATAGCGTAAATATACCTGTTTGGTTTATTAATTTCTTGTTTTTATTTTTCTTAGTATTTTCTTAGTGTTGCCATGGCAACAATTTATTCTAAAAATTTTATAATTTGTATAAAAATATGTAAAATAAAAACTTGTATAAAAACCAATTTTATAATACCGAATTTTAATAAATAATGTGTATATAGATTTTAATGTAATCAGAATTCATTCTATTTTTTATTTTTCTTATAGTCAATTCTAAATGTATACTATTCACTCACTAAAGTTAACATTGTTTATCAGTACTTTTTGAAATTTAAATTTTTTTAAAAGTATGAATTGCATTTGATTACGATTTAATCTTGAAGAACACTATATATTTATGAGGAGATCAACTGCAGTTGTAAATTCTGTTTATACGAACCGTTCCCTAGTTTTTTCCATATTGTTAGTGTTTAAACTTTGTATTTTATTAACGATTTAGCCTTGAAGAACGGGAAATGAGTTGGAAATAAGTAGTAAATACTGTTTATGCAAACCAGTCTAGTTTTTTTTCCATATGCAGAGTACACCCATTTTTTTTGAAATAACAACAGGTAACAATTTTCGAAATCCTGGATCAACATGGCCTAGCTAAGCAGGCAATCAACCAGAATTTGGCGTCTTAAATAGGGTTATGGGTTCATCTTGCAAAAAAAAAATGAAGGCATCCTGCCAATTCCAGGCAGCCATGAAGTGGCCATTTTGCAGACTGGCAATGGCACCACAGGGAACGATTTGCACTAGCACGTGTTAAGCGAAGATTTATTGGTACAAATATTGGCACTAGTTTGAATTGTATTCAAGTGAACCCCCGCTCCATGTTTAAATTAGTGTTGCCATGGCATTTGATCGCATAGCACATCCAGCTGGCAACAACAGGCTGACCGGTCAAGAATTCAGAATGGCAAATAGAGCTGTGAATGCTCGGTGATAAACGTGGCCATCTCGTATATCGAAATTATAATCACTTTGGCATATCCAACTTCCACTCTTGGAAACGTCCATATCCACAAGATTGCTCAGAGCTTTTGGACCTTAAGGAAAAGAGGATAAACGGATGCCCGTAGACATATTCAGAAAACCTGGATTTTTATGAGTGAGATTGAGAAGGAGGAATGGTTGGCAATGATGATGATGATGACATCCAAAGGAAGGTCGCTATGAAATTGATCGGAGACTTTCCAATCCGATATTTCCCAAACCATTGCTTCTGATGGCTCGTTTCCTTATCTCTGGTGAGGACTGAAGAGGAAAACATAAACAAATGTTGAGCGAATTCGATGGGAATCAATATTTCCGATAACATCTAGAAAAACCTCGAACCCACTTGCTGAACAACAAATCTGGAAGTTTACTAACCAGGTTCAGGTTTGTACGTTGGACAAAACATTTTTTTTACAAAAATCCGTGTTGCAAATTTGCGATTTCGTAAAGTTATTGATTAATTTGCATCTTTGAAATTATTCATTGAACTGTCAATCTAGAAAGCTAACAAAAGTACCCTGGGACTTAAGTCATCTCTTTCGACTTCAAACATACTTTCTTTATTAACTACTCTTTCAAAATTTTAATTAAAATACTTCTCTTAGCAACGAGAATAATTTGGCATATTTAATGCTTTTTTACACAGGCCTAAATTGTAATTAGCAGTATTAGTTTTATTGATTTTTGCATAGCTAGCCTGTCGGTCGTTGGAACAACTTTATATTCCTGACATTAAAATTGCACATTAGCATTTGAAAAATGATTAGTTTATTTAAGAAAATTGTTCCCGAAATTGCAACAATATAATGCGGGTATTTGTAGTCAAGTTATTAGCCTTAGTGAAAAACCTCATTGTGAGACCCCATTGGCTTATAGGCTTATGGAACATCTCATTTTTAGACCAATTTAAAATTAGGAATCTTGTTGAGTAAATTTTTATTAAGAGGAGTCTAGTAATAGACTCATAAAATAGTCTGGGATTCTTGCAATAGAGTTATACATAGAATAAAATTCACTGTTATAAAAAGAAAGTTTTCCATATACATGTACAGTTGTATATTACATTCACCTACCTAAATGTATATTGATCTAACCTCATGTCTCTTATTAAATATTTATATGCTGCAATTTTTTCGCAGTATAGGCTAAAGATCACAATCACGTCTTCCTCACAAAAAAATACACAATCTTACAACACAAAAGCAACTACACAAAACACAAGTCAGCAGCTAACAACACAACAATAGCAACAAAATTATCACAAAACAGTTTCGACTACATCCCAACAACACAAGCTTCTCTAACCGATCACATTCAAGTTAATACAAAAATAGCAGATAGCATAGGAGGGTAAAAATCTTTTCTGAACAAGTGACCCTCGCAACCTTCCGTTTCACCTCGCGGGTTTCCAACCCTCATCTAAAAAAAACTGTCTTCACCCAAACAAAAAAAATCTCAGAATTCTGCAGGATTCACCCGGATGATCGTCTATAGAATTATGGTGACTTTCTGTAAAAATCAATTATGTTGCATTTCTGCAGAAACTAAAATTGCTAAATTAAAAAAAAACGTTAGAGGAATTATAACTTGCACTTGGCACTATACATGTATATGGTACCTTATACAGTATAATGGTATTTGTACAATGTATATTGAAAACTAACTACATGTACAAGAAAGGAAAATGCAGCAGACACGTTTCATCATGTAAATTTCTGCATAATGAATTTCTGCAAGAATTTCTGCATATGTATCTCAGTAAGAATTTCTGCACATATATATCTGCAAGAATTTCTGCATATATATCTCTGCAAGAGTTTCTGCATATATATCTCAGCAAGAATTTCTGCATATGTATATCTGTAAGAATTTCTGCAAGAATTTCTGCAAATGTATCTCTGCAAGAATTTCTGCAAATGTATCTCTGTAAGAATTTATGCATAATATATCTCTGCAAGAATTTCTGCATATGTATCTCAGCAAGAATTTCTGCATATACATGTATACTTCTGCAAGACATTCTGTATATGTATCTCTGCAAGAATTTCTGCAGAATTATGATGGAAAGTTGTATCCCATGTTTTGCGTGTTAAGAATTCTACAAAATAGTTTCTGCAGAAAAAAAACACTGATATTTTTCCGCTCATTATTTTTGTATGAGCAGGCTGCAAGATTCGAGGGTAGAAATTAGCATGCAGGGTACGTCCAAGAACCAGCCCCCTCTCCTCCCCGTGCTAAAACAAGCTTCGCCAGCAATCGATCAAGCGGAACATTCTGCTCGGAGGATTTCAATGAAATTGGCATCGCAAATATGCGAACTGATCTGCGGAATAGAGCAGGGAGAACCTCGACGGCCGAGTACAAGTACATGTATAGTGTAAAAGCGTGTTTCTGCGGATTGCCGTTCGGGCGCGTGAATGCCTGGCCTCTCCAAGGGTCTTGCCATGGCAACGCAATCGCGGCTCAAAGAAGACATCCGATAGGGTTCTGCCAAACAGTCTTCTAGATGTTGCCTTTCAATCGCCAGGTGGATCGGCGAGTCAATTCGTATTTTATCTGCTAACATTTCGGTGGACGTCAAGGGGGGTGTCTCTTCAGGAACACTTTGCACATTTTCAGTCAGTTTCTTGCAATATGTTAGCCGCACGTGCTCCTCTCCCTGTAGTGTAAAGCTGCTGTTTTGACGTCCATCAACCATATAGGATGCTCCAGCTTTGTGTCACCAGCTCCTCCCGGATAGGAACCAAAGTTGTGCCGGTGATAGAGGTCCTCTCCGGCCTCGGTATCGCGCCTCCGAGACGGTAGGCCCACGTGTTCCCCATCTCCACACTTGGTGATTTTTTTTATTATCGGATGTTACGGATGGCTGAGAAGAAGGAACAAGTGAAAATCTTCAAAAAGTGCAAAAGCGCGACTTTTCAAGTGGACGGCTGCAACTACACCATAGGTGAGATTGCTGCACCTCTTTTTTTTAATGCAAATGAAGAAGCACGTGATTTGCATATGATGTAAAATGCACTTGAGATGAGATGCTTGAAACTCAAACCTGTCAGTATATGCCATATGTTAGGGAAGGTGTGTAAATCAGAATGTGATGTTCAGGTGGGGAATTGCATTGGGTTGGGGTAATATGCTATAGGGATACACCCACATCTGTTAGGCACATTAACACCCATCATGATGGTAAACTGTAATAGTTTACTGGAACATGTGCATCTATACTGTAATTAACACGTTAATGTATGCATGTGGCAACGTTATTTAACCTATATGTTATAACTTAAAAATGGGAACTTTTAACACCTGCTCTTTTTATAATTGGCAACGTGTTTGCTTTTTTTTTTTTTTTTTTTTGTCAACGCCATTTTTACACCGAACGACTAAAATGGCATTTAAAACAAATGTATAATTTATGTACCAAAAATGATGCTTAAATTTGGTACAAAACCTATGTTCAAATTTATTAAGATCTCAAACGTATCAGACAAAATAAAATTCTTTAATGAATATTCTTTTATAATTATTTTACTTTATATAACACTCCTATTCGTTTTAAAATACATAAATTTATATTATATTGTAAACTGTTGTTTGCATATTTCAATAGCATTTATTCACCACACTGCAAATGAAAACATCTTAAATTATGATGTCCCCAAAACAAAATGCAAAGACGCATCTTAATTTCACCACTTTTTTAACTTAAAAATTAGTTGCATTTTATATTAAGACAGACAGTAAACAAAAGAAATACAAAAGTGAATCTTAGTTTAAGTTGAATTTTCAAGGATGCATCATAATGTCTTGTTTTGGGGACATGTTTTAAGATGTTTTCATTTGCAGTGCATTTGACATTAATGGTTTTTGCAGCTCGAAGCCACCAGAATTTGTAATATTATTTTTTGTTGGGATTCGATTTTGCAGCCTAAAAAAAGTGTCTTGATGGGCACCATTCCTTAAACTTTATAATGGTCTAACCTATTTCCCTATTGCCATGGGCCATACTTGTACTGTATATAAATACATCGAGTTGAAATAGCATTGGGCTCGTGAGTTGCAGGATCGAATCTCAACCCACAACTAAAAAAAAGGATGCATAGTAGGCTATAGTATTCATATACATGTATATTATATTACAAAATTTATTTTATTTTAAAGTAAAAATAGTAGTACGCCTACATTACATTTTGTTTCATTTTAAGAATATATATTTTTACAATTTTTGAATATTTGTGTTTTCTACATAAGCTGGAATACAGGTATTTTAGAGAAAAATGCAGCATATTAACAAAGAAATCGATATACATGCATACTTGAGACGGAACTGTTAGTTTTATTCCACTAAAAAGGTTGATGTGAATGAGCCACGTGTTTTGGACACTATTTCTAATCACCGTTTTTAGTGTATTCGACTGTCTTCGCATTTTCGTATGTTTTGCAATGAGAATCTAATGGCAAGGCAATAGCTCAATACACAATTTTCACCAAGGACAGTTGGCTGAGAGACGTCGTCTTGGAAACGTATTGGACGCTGCCAAAACGTCCATTTTTGGGAATGAGAGCTAGTTGAGAAAACTAGAGCTTAAAAGAAACGTTTTATGACTAAATAAAATTTATAAAAATGCTGAGCTTTCTTTGCGCGGCTGTAACAAGTTTCAACATATACCAATGTTTTATAGGTTACAAAAATGCACTTGTTTTCTAGAATAGAATAAACTTGCTTTAGACTCTCAGTAAATGCACTTAAATGCATTCTGGTTAGAATCAAAGTTTGACATCGCTTATCCTATACAATATGTCCCAATTTAGCAACAACACTCAAATATGACATGATCCCATATATCATGTCATCAATTAGAGATGCCTATGCCTTTATATGGCCATTACATGCAATAGAAATCAATCTCAAACACTATTCAGGTTGAATATACCTTTCAGTTTATGGCCAGATGTCCTTTCAGATTCTGTAATGACTAAGGCATGGAGCCTCTTAGTATTCATAACGTATTTTTGTCACTTCAAAGTATGACATAGCATACAGAATGGTACCTTTTTGAAATTTAGGTCAAACATTAAACTGATAAAACTAAATTAAAACTTTGATTTCAGCAACATTCCTTGAAACGCACGTGCCTTCCTAGTTTACCTTGATATTTAATTCATGAAGCTGCAGTGATTTTTAGCCCTCATTCTATATACTTGCAAGTTCATTTAATATTACATAAAATTGCCTTACACGTCTAAGTAAACGTAATCCAATTTTTTTCTAAATAACTAAACAATTTGCATAGTTCTAACTTAGATTTTTCTAAATAAGGGTATAAATAATAGATCGATGTGAATGGGAATTGAATCCGATGTTAATAGAGGGGATATACATAAGTAGTTAGGTTATGCATAATATTTGCGTCTCATAAAAATCATGTTCCTCTAGCATATGTCCTTGCAATAAAGCCAAAAAGGTTGATCCAGAAATAAAGCTTGTTTATATCACATTAAATATTTACGTTAGCCTCTCCATTTCCCATGGTCTGCTCGTAATGCCATATTATAGATTCAAACTTGCGATAATGTAAATCCTATCAATACGTTTCCGAGTTTACATTGGATTGATTATGGACTTACTCAGAAGTTGGTCTTGATGCAAAAACAGCATCTGCACATTGACTGCAAAGCCAATGTTGCTAAATTAAGCAACGGTTGGCACCTGTTACATGTAACGAGTTTACAAGCATTTGGCAGGGTGAATGTCTGCCATTTAGATACTCCGAAAGATGTGTTTAGGGTCATAAGAAACGATGGCACAACAATGTAGTGTTTGGCAATATGATCATTCTGCACTAGTACGATCTAGGTTATATTGTCAAGCAAGGGCAATTAGGATATCATCAGAAGGAATACAAACACAGTTGGTAGGTCTAAGACTCGTCTTAAGGGGGAACTGAACTGACTTTGAACTGCATGTTTTGCTATGAGGGAAATTTTGATACATACTTTTAAAAAAACTACTTGTTATAATACAAAAATAAA
>JAQGCC010003317.1:0-15694 GCA_034698905.1 Xestoiulus laeticollis
TGGTCCGAAACGTTGCTTGACTGAATAAAGAAGAAGTGGCTAAATTTTGAAGAATGATGTCATCGTATAATAATTATGTAGCCAAGGAAAGATGGAATTTATTTTACCTAGAATTGTCGATAGTTAAATTAATTAGGTATGGACAGACTGGTCTCCACATAACGTCATATTTTAATATACTGTTCAATATATTGAATAGCAAAATCTGGCAATATACTAGAGTAAGACATATTTGAGTAAGACATTTTTGTCAAATGTCTTAAGATACTTTTGTCTAGGTCTTCATATACTTTTGTCACACATCTTACGATGTATACATTTGTTGAATGTCTTAAGACATTTTTGTAGAGTGCTTTAAAATGATTTTGTGGAATGCATAAAGATATTTTTGAAAAGTAAGACCCTTATGAAATGTCTTAAGATACTTTTGTCGAGTGTCTTATTCTAACAGTAAGACAGATGCAGATATTCAGAAAAGGTCTAAGACTATGATAAAAAGTTTTTTAGTATTATTTTAAATCTATTGAGCATCAAAGGCGGCATAGCCTCCCATATATGGGTATATGTGGCCAATCTTGGATGCAGCCATATCTGGAAACTTTCATAAATGACCATATCTATTCTTTCCACCCGGGTGGCCATTAAGGGGTGCTTATATAATTAAATCTGCTGACCATTAATTATATAGATGCAATTAATTTACGTTATATAAACATACATATATGAATTATATGAATCAATTGCAATCAATTATGATTAAAAATATATAACTGCTGACCATAAGATAACCATTAATGATGTAAATTATTATTTATTCTCAGGCCAGTTATGGAATGATTATGTTGTGGTAATTTTAGTTGGTTTTTTTTGGTAATAAAAATGACGTCATTTTTTATGATAAAAAGGACGTCATTATTTGGTCAAAAAAGACGTCATTTTTTGGTTAGGAAACTGCCATTTTTTGTTCTTTTTTTGGTCATTTTTAGTTGGTCATTTTTTGGTCAAAAATGTCATTTTTAGAATTGGTCACTTATTGGGCAATCAAATGATGTCATTTTAAGGTAATTTTCGACATAAGATGCTGTTTTTGAAAAAATGGCGTCAGTTTCACTTTATTTTTGTTTCCTCTTGCTACTTGGAATTGAATTATTAAGGTGCTCTACAACACCCAAGCCAGTTTCAAAATTTTCACTTACGAAATATCATTTTCATCACTCTTTACCTAAATCTAAAATAAAGTTTTTAATCCCACTCTGACACTTTTTGGTCCCCATTGTAATGTCTTGGGCACCACTATACACACCACTTATGTCGATCAAGTGGTATTAGAAGCATAAACAATGCATTATAATTTGTCTTTTAGGTATCACATGCAATGGAATTTGATTACAAGCCGGTAACCGAGGTGTGTTCCTTGGAAAGCATCTGTGCCGTGAAAGTCGTCCATAAGATCATGGATGCAATTGGATACAAAAAAGAAATCACCACTTCATGGGAGGAAAGAAAACTCCAAATTGAGAAAGAGGCTGAATCCAGAATTTCCACATTAGAAATTCCACATAATTTAAAGCAATTGGCCAAAAAACTTTTGAAACCAATTAGCGATGCATTAATCGATTGGCATCAAAATCTCGACTTCAAAACCCGTCCAAAGTTGACACCATATGGAACGATGGACGCATCTAAAACAATGAAAGCCTGTTTGCGGCGTGAAAATCTGGACATGGATGCTATAGGCATCTCATATTTTCCTGTTGATGGAGATTCAGAATATATGTTATATAGCGAGGATAATACAAAACCAAGACTATTCCAATTGATCGATGTTCTTGACCGGCATAAACTTTAACAAGGGACCATTTAGGTTTTACGTTTTTACATGTTTTACTTTGGATGGTTAATTCGGACAAGCCTTTAGGACTGTTGATGTGCCGAAAATACTGCTCATATACACGTGAAGGATACAAATGGAAATGTAGTACTATGCATGTATGATGCTGTTAAACTTCCGCCTTTATTCCGAAGCTTTTAAAAGAATATTTTACAATTTGATAAAAATAAAAATGCCAACATGTAAAAACTGTTGTCTTTGTCATATTTCACTTTTAAACCTTTTGCACATAAAGTTCAATCTTTAGTGTTCCATGATCTTCGGCCTTAAAGACAAACTTCTAGTTTGGCCACACAAAATATGCGTGTTCAGTGAAAACTAAACTCTAAATATTCAAAATTAAAAGACATTCGAAACTTTAAATTAAATGATTTTCACTCTGTCACAGCCTTAGGTGGATTTATAAATGACACTTGCACGCACTGCAAGGTGTTTCTAATAAAAGGGTAGATAGGGCTGCAGCTATAGGTCAATATAGGGCTGCAGGGGGAACAGAAGGTTTAAATAAAGCTATATCGACTTACAAAAGCATTTTGAAACTTGTTCAGCCGAGCTATAGACCTAGCAGTTACTCGCTCTCAACGCAAGATAGTTTCATTATAACCCACACTACATATAATAAAGGTACGTAATTTCAACAAATTCATTTTTTTACAAAATTGTTTAATTCTGTTGTTTGATATAGTTATTAATTTAGAGCATTTGCTTCGGATACGGTTCATTTATTAAATTAATAATATTAAATTGTTCTTTTTATTCACTGAGACACGATACACGTCATGCATCTTATTCGTTTTCAGTATTCTTTTTTAAGTTTTCGCCATTGTACAAAATAAAAATTTTAACTTTAAAAAACTATTTCATTGTTGTTAAATTTGACAGTTAATTCGCCTCTTCCAGTTTAATACTCTGGATGTACATGTATATCGTTTCAATTGTAAAAGGCCAGATTTTTAAATACTCATTTTGAAGAACAGGATTAGAGAGCTAAGTGGGAATAAAATGACTCGAAATATGAGTTTGAAAAAAAAATCCATCTGAAAGAAAAGCAACTGCATTGATTTATGAGTGACTATCGCGCTGCACAAGGTTGAAAGGGCAAAGAAGGTATAAATAGAACTGTCGACTTAAAAGGGCTCTTTAAATTTGGTCATTGGTCAGCAGAGCTGCATAGTGCTTAACTTGCCAGCTAGAAACATTCGTGTATTATTTTAGATTTCACCTACATTATACTTAGGTAAATTAACAAATTAAATTATTTCGACCTTGCTTGATTTTGTTAAAGATAGTTTTTACTATTTATTGAGCTGATCATTTTTGAATATTTGTTTGGGTTCATCAATGAAAACAATACATATTACTAGTATATTAGGGGTACTCAAGTTCATCATCGTACATTAGAGATGTTATATTATTTCGTATTACACGAAATCTCAGATGTACAATGATGAACTCGAGTACCCCCTATGAGAAAGACATGCTTGTAACAAACACAAGCCTACACCTGAGGCCAGTGGATTAAACAGTATATTCATTTCTCTTTCAGACATCCAGCCTGCATACATCACACGAGAAATGGATCTAGACTATGAAGTGGTATGCAAAGAATGTTCATTGCAAACAATGTGTGTTGTGAAAGTGGTCCACGAGATTCTGGAAGCGATTGGTTACAAGCATAAAGACAACACTTCATTAGAGGAAAGACAACTCCGACTCCAGAAGGAGGCTGAAGCAAGAATCTCTATGCAGAGATGGCCAACTAGTTTCAAACAAATGGTCAATAACCTTGTGAAGCCAATCAGCATAGAACTGCTTCAGTGGCATCATGCTTATGGCTGTGAATCCCGTCCAATTTTGACGCCTTGTGGAATGATCGATGTTTTGAAAACCACGACGGCCCTTATGCAGGACGAAACCCTAGACGTAAGCTACAGGTTCTCATTCGCCTGTTGCTTCGGCAATGTAGAATATGTCAGAATGTTAGGCAGGCAGTTACATGCTGACTTGAAAAGGCTCGAATATTTATTAAAGGTGAAACCTTGGTACGATAATCGCATCCATATCGTAGAGGGCATTATACACAGGCAGCTTATACAAGGTGCCTACTTGGAAATTCATATACCGATTTTGCAAATTTTTAGCTCAGATATCTTCTACAAATGTATGATCGAGGGATTTTTTAATCAACGTGATTACAGAGCGATATACGTGCGTACTACATTCCAAAAGCAACTTTCCTTTAGGGTTTTTAGAAAACTACTTTATGAGTAAAGTTTCATCCTTTGAAAACGAGAACTTTCCATATAAAATCTAATTGAATTATTTGTTTTGGTTCATGAATGTTGCATGATGAGTAATACGTATAAAATTCGTCGTCAAATGCCAATTGGAACTTCGCTGTATTATATTGATTCAAACCACAATTGAAGCAGTAAATGAAAGCATTATAATGTATATAAACAAAACGTCTTCAAATATTTGTGTTGAAATACAATACATAATAAATAAAGTGATGTATTATGACCTATAATTGTAGTGCACATTAAATACGTAATTGTGTTTGTATGCAGCTGATGTATTTTTGCAGAAACGAAATGTTTCAGAATGTTTTTTATTTCTAAAGTGGCCAAAAATAAAAATTGCAACTTTATAAAAACTGATGTCTTTGTCACAATTGATCTTTAGATTATTTCTATTTTTCTCGTAAACCTTCTATCTGGCTAGTTTTGGTTCAACTTGTCAGCCTCTGACTAATTCATAATCCCAAGGGATGCGACCTTAGCTTGCGGCCTTAAGGATTTGGGCCAAATATATCTAGTAATGTACTCACAAGAACCACGTGCTAGCTCATATAGATAACGAAACTAACCTAAAGAGCTGCCACCAAGACTACAATATAATTGGCTGATTTGCATTCTGTAAGGGCATGCAGCTACATGTACACGGATTTATGAGTGGTCCTTGCTAATCACATCATTGCAAACGAAAGGACATCATAACCACGTATATCAAAATAAGTGCATATTTGTCATTGAACACTGCAAAAGAAATGCCTTATCATTTTATTTCTGCTAATAAAATTAACATCTAGAGCCGGATGGGTTTCACTAAATAAAGATCAAGGAAATCTATATGTAATTTAGAGATTAGTTTGGTTTATGAATAATGTTGCATGATATTCTCATGCAGAAACTATGCACTTCAGAATGCCTTTTATTAGTCCAAAATAAAAATTTCAACCTTTTAAAAACTGGCATGTCTTTGTCACAATTGACCAATTTGACATTCTTCAAGTAAACCTTCCATCCGGATTAGTTTTTTTCCATTGTTAGAATCTGACTCATTCTTAAAGTATTGCCACTTTATCCTAATGGACCGTATCAATCGAGACTTACGGTTGCTCATATATGGCGAAACAAAAAAGAGCTGCCACCAAAAATACATTTGCATTTTGTAAGGGCATGCAGCTACATGTACATGGATTTATGAGTGGTTTTTGCTAAGCACATGATTGCAAACGAATCATAACGACATCATAACCACGTTGTCTTGGAAGAGCATTTTGAAATCTGACCAGCCGAGCTACAGTGGTTGACCACGTGCTGTTTTCATTTTATGTAAGTCTAACAAATTCATTTATTACAATCCTGATTGATTCCGTTAATGATAGGCCTAGTTATAAGTCTACGGGGGAGTCTGCTATGGGATAGGGGTGTTGGTCAATTGTTAAAGTTCCTTTATCAAACAAGTGCATTTCTTATTCTTTTAGACATCATAAGAAATGGATATAGACTATGAAGAGGTAAACAAGAATATTTCATTGCAAACGATGTGTATCGTGAAAGTGGTCCACGAGATTCTGGAAGCAATAGGATACAAGCATGAAGAAGACCACACATGTTTGAGGAAAATACAACTCCGACTCCAGAAAGAGGCTGAAGCAAGAATTTCTGTGCAGAGATGGCCAACTAGTTTCAAACAAATGACCAATAATCTTGTGAAGCCAATCAGCACAGAACTGATCCAGTGGTATGATGCTTATGGATGCGAATCCCGACCTATCTTGACCCCTTGTGGAATGGTCGACGTTTTGAAAACCTCGACGGCTATTATTCAGGACGAAACCCTGGACATAAGTTACAGGTTCTCGTTAGCCTGTTGCTTCTGCAATGAAGAGTACATCGCAAAGTTAGGCAGGCAGTTAAATGGCGACTATTTGAAAAGGAGAGAAGACTTAAGGTTTTCACACCATAGGAAACACAGGTTGTATAATCCATTCGCAAAGTATGTAATTGTGAGAATTAACGACCATCGAATTATGGAACAGATTAGTCCACATATTCCAACGTCTTTATGTAACATAAGCATGTTGATGGCATTTTTACATCAAAATGATTTGGCAGCCAGGTATTTTATTCCAAAGGCATCTTTGTCAGTATGGTTTTCAGCCATAAGAAACTTAAACTTGGAAGCGAACAGCGAAATAACCTGTAGAATTTTGCCTTCTACATGGAACTTGCTGCTAAAAATAGCGTACAAAGCCAGGAACTGGAGGCTGTTCAAGCTATTTTCCGCCCATTTGCTCAAGGAACTCTTGAGGTGGCCCTACCAGAGGTTTTTCATTCCAGCGCTAAAGTCTCTAATGAGCCTGATCAGCGACTTACCTACGACTCGTAAAGATGCATTCTATGACATCAATACTAAATTAGAAAACGATGGCGAGGACCTTGACTATGGCCAACTTTACAGAATGTATCTTAATGCGATAGGCTTTTTATATCTAATGTGCCGATATTGTCCTGATGAGTAGGTCGAATACGATTGGTAGTGCCAACCGGAGATCTCTTTCAGATGAAATGAGCCCATGTTTTTAGTTAATTTAGGTGTTGGTGTACATGAAAATAAAAATTTCCAAAATGTCCTGGCATGTCTTTGTCACAATTTACCAATTTGACCTACTATTTCGATTCTTTATTTAAACCTTCCAACCGGTTTAGTTTCTTTTCCATTGTTAGAAATATGACTCATTCATAATCTTAAAGTATTGCCACCTTAGCCCAATGGACCGTATCGATCGAGACTTGCGGCCTTTAGGATTTGGGCCAAATACTGATGTACACAAAATAGTCGTGTGGATAGTTGATAGAAAAATGATGCCCTATGATGATCTGAAACGCCACATTATTCAAACTCTGTAGATTGCATCCAAATAATGTATTATTTAAACATTTGTTTGCTTCATGAGGTGTTGCATGTTAATTAATGACATGTTTGAAATTCGTCTCTCAATGTAAACTGAAACACCCCTGTATTTAATATATTCATTCAAATTGCAATTACTTTCTAAATGAGCATGTTTTTTTACGAAATGTACGCCTTGATATATTTGTGTTAAAATAAAATACAAATAAAATAATGTAATTATAACAAGTATATATGTGGGAGATATTCTAAAACGAAATATTGGATAAAGAAGAATTTTCAGATAAGTTCACATATGCTTCAAAACTATATTCAAGAATAATTTAAGATTGTGGATAACGACATTAGTTTCCACTTAACTTAAGAGAAAGTGTCATATATGCTTCACTCTGTGGCGCTTATATTAATTTAATATCACGCAGGTTGCCTAGTATAACCTATTAATGAATTCTTAATGACATTAAGTAATATACCCTCATACATTTTCAATTTAATTTTTTTTTATAAGGACGGATAAGTGAAATCTTACGCTCGAATAAGTAGTTATTTTTTTACGTTATAAGTAGAAACCTGCGACACTGGTTACATTTCATATTTTGTATAGTAAAAAAGAGCAATCTTACCTTTTTTTTCCAATTACTGACAGCTAAATTTGTCTTTTCAATAAGGCTGTCTCAGGACCAATTCCATTATTAATCCTTTGTTGAGTTGTATCCCATCCAGTATAATCCACCTATACCAGTATAAATGTCAGTGATGTTTTTTTTTTCATATGAATTATTTGAGGTTTACGTTTATGGGATCTGCAAAAAAAAAAAAAGACTGTCTTGTAAAATAAGCCCAATAAATCGTATGATGACAAATATGTATTTATCAGTTTTTTAAGTGCCACAATTTGTAAGCCTTTGCCAACAATGGCAAACGGAGGCATTCAAGCAGTATTATCGCATTAAAACTCGGTGAATAGCTCGAAATTTCTCTTTCACTTGGAAAAACTTTAGAAGATTTCTCATTGTACGCCTGGTTGAAATATTTTATAGTAGATAGGTGTGGGTTGACACAATAAATAGATTTCGTTACAAATGGCTTCACAATTACTTGTTGCTTAAAGATTAAGCGGATCTGAAGCGCTAATTCGGAAATTGAAATGTGTCTTATACATTACTTCTGTAATTAAAGCTTTACTCACTAATTATGGAAGACCAGACAACATGTGCAAAGACAATAAAAAAAAGAGTTGAATCTGAAATTATAGTACAAACGTTGCAGTCTGGTGGCTACGACAACCTTATTGTGTGCAAAGCACTGTATTGATTTTTTTCTTCATATAACGACAAATAAAATATCACATAAAGGCGTAATTGCATCGTAATTTTTCCTTATTTGATTTCTCTTGTATTTTCACCCGCCCACTCTAGCCATAATACAGTATGAAATCAACATAATAAATTGACCACCACCTAACGTGTGGGAACGTCTAATTAGCTTTCAGATTAATTAATCTACTTCTTTCTACTGAAGCCGCTGAAACCAAATTGTAAGCATCTATAGATTTTTAGTACATCCTTTCTTATTTTAACATAAAAAAACAGGAAGGCATAAAGGGCCATCCATAATTGTAAAAGAGGACATCTGGGATAAGAAAACTTATTAGCCTATCCAAATAATTGTCCGTTATAAGTAAATTGAAAATTATTTACATACATGAACCAGTTTTCGTAGTAATAATTATGATATTTACAAAGTGCTATTTTTTTAGCATGTACACTTTTAGATTTTTCAAGTAATAATTTATGATGCAGCTTTTGCAAACATAAGAGAAAAATATTTGTAACGTAAATACATCAGGTATAAATGATTTAAACAGGAATATAGGTTTTCCATTATAGAATGAACATTGCAAAGATCCATTTTTATAAATAGGAATTGAATTTATGCAAAATGAAGGCAGTGAGTTGTGCACTTGGGGAAACTTAAAAAAAACGTTAAACCATTAAATATGAAGGTAAAAGTGTACAATTTGGGAGAATATTCACATAAGATGGGATAAAAGCTTAATAGACTTAATTGAGCCACATGTATTTGTACGGCTATAACCGACACAAGCTATAAGTTTATACAATATCTAAGATTTAGCCCTTCACGAAGTATATACATGTACACTCTGTAGTATACATGCAGTATAGTTTCACTATATACGTACCTACATGTAAGTATGTGCCAAATTTTTCGAAAACGTACATGTTTACGAAAAGCTAGTAGTAAAAACAAAATTTACAAATAGCCTTCAAGGTTAGCCTAATCAACTATAATAGATCACTAATTAAGCAATGGAATTTCGCTCGACAAAACTGGTTTTATTGCTGTCTCAAATTTAATAAATACATACATGTATAGAACATGCATATAAGTATAGGCCTACTTTACAAGTTCGTGTTAAAATGTTTGTTAAAAAATGTTTAAAATGATTAAAAACTGTAAATATAGTGACAATATTGTTCATTTAACATAATAGTAACATCAGTGCATGTTAATACCTGTGTAATTGGTCATATTGCATGAACTATAATTTCAAGTCCGCAGCAGTGACATCTGTTTAAATATCCTTTGTATGGGCACTCGACGTTACCCTTCAATGTATTTGACTATACATGTTCATTGATTAGGAGAAGCATGGTTGACGTGCTTCCAAAAAGATGAGGGAATAGAGAAAAGAGATGGAGACTGTAAATTACATGTCCGAACTTTGCTTCAACAAACCATGTCTATAGGTCTATAGTCCAGTTCATGCCCATCAACATGTCCGAATCGATTATGTCGATGCTAACCTGAGATGACGGCCATTTCTCTTCCTATATTATTGGCTTTGATCTTTTGATGGCATGCATTCACCTTTGCACATAATTGTTGTTTTATCCATGACTTGCATCGATGGATAGGTTCTTTTTTCCTTCCCTATTTCCATACATTGTCCAACATGTATACAATGGCGTGCAAATGTTTGAAATATGCATAGGTTTTATGAACCTTTGCTGAACAATTTAAAATTGTTAAACTGTTTTGTTTCATTGTGATTTAATTGCGTGCAAAGGAACCATGGTCTCAAAGAATACTGCACAATCCAATAAAATAAGAGAAGCATGAATACACAGTTTGATAAATGCATTATAGTAGAAAAATTATACATGTAATCAGCTCCCTCATTGACCATTCGATAGAAATGCTGTTTTGAACTGGATGCCTACAACCTTGTGGTTACAGCAACTTATAACCTTTCACATTATTTAGTCATTTTATTGACCATTACATGTATTGTTCATACAGTAACTCAATAGTCGCCATATAGGCCTATGTAAATGCCTTTTTAACAGTGCATGCATGCGGGCGTTCTACTATACATTTCCATTAATGCAACTGAATAAAACAATACAGCAATTGGGTTTGTGTGAACAGAATAAAGAACGTTAACAATGGTCGGTTTACATTTCCATATGCATGCATTAATCACGTCATGGCCAGTTATGGGAAGAAGTCGAGAAAAATTTTCACAGCATCTAATCTAGCTCACTTGTTTTCATCTCAAGTTCAAGGGCATTTTACGGTCATCAATGTGAAATCAAGGGTATACAGTTTGTAAACCTTTTTTATTCGAAAAGTAATGCATTCCTAACTTTCATGTACATGTACTAGTATATTTTCTTTATAAAAATTGGTGACAAAGTGAAAAGTGTAAATGTTGAAATCAATCAATGCATGGGCAATCAAATTACCCCAGAAAAAAACAATTAAAATTCTATTATTGTCTAAATTTCCATGAATTTAAATTAATTTTCGATCCCGTTTACACAACAGATACATGTACATGTGTGCTATGTTCTTATTGATAGCAATTCACATAACATCATTGAGTATTGTCAGCCATCTTATTGAAATAGTTATTTGATGAAAATAAGTAATAAATTACATAAGAAAGAACGTTTAAGTTATAAAATACATTTATATCACTTATACAGGGTTTATATAAACAATAATTACTAATAAATAAATAAATAAATAAATTGTTAGACGGACCATTGTTAATGTATAGCAATTGATGGTTTAATAATTAGTATTCTATTCTAATATTACAATGGACATCATTATAAATATTAATTTAAAAGTTCTCGAGCCATAATAAATAAAATAACAGAGCAGTTTTTAAGCTCTATATTTCACACGTGAAATTTTGGAAAGTAGTGCTATAGATCCAGACAAAGATTTCTAAAAATGGTGGATTAGTCTATTTTGCCCTGATGCACCTTTAATAACCATACTTATAGCAACAGTGTTGCAACTAAAACAACAAAGTCGTTTATTTTCGTTGCGATAAAAACTAGAAAAAGGGGTAAAAACGTCGCCCTGAAATCCAGAGACTGACAAACAAGGGCAGGTGCAGCATCCATGCATGTAGAAAAAAGCAGCATCTCATCTCAAACTAGCAGAAACACGATTTTAGACACTGTTTAGAAAATACACCCATCTCCCTCGATAAAACAAAGATCTCGCATGTGGTTTAATGACCGATATCGTGCCTAATACTATTGCATGAAATTAAGAAAAATGCGGGTGCCACGATCCAATATATGTATACAAAAGAAGAACAATAAAACTAGGTTCATCCCTCCCCTATATTGAAGGTTCAATGAAGATTAATTAAAAGCTCGACCAGACATCGAATGTAGGTTCTTGGTCAATGATCACGTGTCCTTCCGTTGATGTAACTTCAATATGATGGGGTAGATGGACAGCAGGGTATGAAGAGCCTCTACGAGGCCCGTCCTGGACACCAAGAACACAAGGCAAAGCCTAGGAGAGGCTATCACACAACGCATTATTAAACAGCAGTACTTGAATGGTAAGTCCACGAGAATGTTATGGAAAAGATATCCGATGAAGAGTTGCATCAAACGCATATTCCAATTAACTTTGCTTTTCACTCCAAAATTGAACATACCGTATTTAACCTCAATATCTATTCACGAGCATAGAATAAACACGAATAAAGAACAATGTCTGTTAAGGGCCAAGTTCATCATGTTCTGTTGATTACATGTGGCTAAAGTACATGTAGCTTTAGTGCAATAGGAATCTATTAAGAGTTTATCCAGGTTTTCAATTGGTGCATTCTGAAAGTTTGACGAATTTACGGCAAAATTACAACTTAAAATGATTCTATTTTCAAAATGTATACCTGAAACTTCTAAAAGTATATATATTACAATTAAAACTCTTGATTTTCCAACCCAAACAAAATTGTCCATCATTAACCCATATAATCTAAATCATTAAAGATGTAATTTAGTTACTTTATAAAATTCGATAAGGACTCTAATAGCTCATGTACATAATACTATAATATTCTCATAAATTTGTATATTATAAAAGTTAAATTAATAACAATTTAATGGCCGGTCTTACCAACGAAGGTTAAACTTAACCTGTGTTCAAACTGCAGTTGACCACAGTTTGACCTCCGATTCGGTTTTACCAACATAGGTCAGTTGGTAAAACCCAAACAACTGACCGGGAGGTCAAACTGTGGTCAAAGTTTGACTACAGGTTACTTGACCACAGATATTACCAGCGTTGGTAAAACCGGCCATTAGTGTACCAAATGTGTCTATTAAACAATACAAACGGTGACCGGATATTTCCGAACACAGAAATACGTACATTTGTGCAGAAATTTCCTATAGATTCAAAAATAAATATGGGGCACAAATAAAGGTACCATATATATATATTATATTGATTTTATGTGAGACTATAGGTTGCCTTGGTTTAATTTAGGTCATATTTTGTTACATTACAGCAGATTCCCAAATCATATTTTTTAACATAGCCAATTTTCGTTATGGTGAAAACTAAAGCCTCAATCCCAACATTAAACCCGCGTTTAAAATCTGTTTAGAATAAATTAACCCGGCTAAAAGCAAAAAGCTCAAACAAGAACAAACTATTCCAACATGTTCCTCCAAATGTCAACACATCCGGTAGTGTTCTCTCCAAGAGGTGATTCTGATTGTTTTTCCGCTTACAGAACACGATGATTCCCAGCATCAATACATGCATGTGTGTGAGCATCAATTCCATCCGCATGGACGACACAATTCCAAGAGATCCTCTGGAAGGGCCTTCACATGGTTCGCTGAAGCAGCACCACTGGAGTGTCACGTCCCACAGCAGTATCCTATAAGTCACAGGTAATCCCAACCACCATCAAGTGGTCCGGTGCGTCCACGTCGTTGGATTTCTGGCGTTGAAATGCAGAGTCGGTGGTGTTATGGGGGGAGGTAGGGATGTCGAGGGGGAAGGGGGGGGGAGGGGTAGTCCTCAAACAATCTCCAAATCCCAAGATGCGAACTGAAAGGCGGTTCGGCGGTCATGTGACGCACCATAAATAGGTTTTCTTCCAAGTTTTGCGTTACTTTTGCCAAACCCTGTCCGCCACACTGACTCCAACGAAACGTCCTTTCTGCATCTCGTTAAATCCGCTCACGTGACTTTGCTCACTGCAGGAACCTGTTGGTGGTGACGGTGGAGCCCGGCCCAGGTACCAATTGCCGTCCCGGTCAGGTCAAGTACGTGGTGCTGCAGCGTTCGAAATTGGGCCACCTACTCGTTCTGTCCGCGGATTCCGCCGGTAAAAATAGTACGGTATGCGTTTGATGAGACCGAGTTGTAAATAAATAAAAAAACGCCGAAAGAAAGAACGTACATACGCCAACCTTGACCAGAATACTTTTGCCCTAATTTGGTGGGATTTCCCCAGTCATGCGTGGAATGCGACGGAGGAATGCCTGGCGCGTCGGGTGCCTCGTATGGGGGCGACGGCCTTGACCCCCATCGGCGCCGGCCTCCGGACGATGCCGGACGGCGACGCAGTGGGCGGCAAATGGATAAAAAATGCTTAGGAATCACATTGGAGAGAACCAGAAATAACACGATTGTGGTGTTTGTTTGTTTATTTATTTAGGGAACCAAAGGGCTGAGAATTGCAATGGAAGTGGTAAATGGCCTGAAGAGTATAAATAGGCCTTAAACCTGGTTCCCATTAAACCGAAAATGACCCATTGTATGGAAATGTTCACTTACCAAGAGCAGAAAAGGCACAGCTGTAGTAATTGGGTTTGCCAAGTTTTTTCAGTTAGTAGGGGTGATGAGAAAACGTTCTTGTTTATATTGTTGATTCATAAGCAAGAAAACTTGTAATAAAATACAACAAACAATACACGACATGTACATCTCTTGCCAAATTTGATGCGACTGATTTGCAAGCAGATTCTCGACATTTGATGGCTCGTTGCATAGTTCTTTGAATTTTTTTTGATTTTTCTGATTATAACCAGGAAAATTTCAATAGTTTCTTATCATCGCAAAAGAAAGTAAACTTCCCATGCCGGGAATCGAACCCGGGCCTCCTGGGTGAAAGCCAGGTATCCTAACCACTAGACAACATGGGAGCATGTCTATCCAGTTGTACATTAAAATAAGGATTTTTTTCCAGATTATAATAGGTTCGCTAAACAATCATAAAAATATCAACAAGTCTTTATCATCACAAAAACAAACTTTCTATGCCGGGAGTCGAACCCGGGCCTCCTGGGTGAAAGCCAGGTATCCTAGCCACCAGACAACATGGGAGCATGTCTGTCCAATGGTACATTAAAATAAGGATTTTTTCCAGATTATAATAGGATCGCTAAACAATCATAAAATATCAATGAGTCTTTATAATCGCAAACGAAAGAAAACTTCCCATGCCGGGAATCGAACCCGGGCCTCCTGGGTGAAAGCCAGGTATCCTAGCCACTAGACAACATGGGAGCATGTCTGTCTAGTTGTACATTAAAATAAGGATTTTTTCCAGATTATAATAAGCTCGCTAAACAATCAGAAAAATATCAATGAGTCTTTATAATCGCAAACGAAAGAAAACTTCCCATGCCGGGAATCGAACCCGGGCCTCCTGGGTGAAAGCCAGGTATCCTAGCCACTAGACAACATGGGAGCATGTCTGTCTAGTTGTACATTAAAATAAGGATTTTTTCCAGATTATAATAAGCTCGCTAAACAATCAGAAAAATATCATCGAGTCTTTATCATCACAAAAGTAAACAAACTTCCCATGCCGGGAATCGAACCCGGGCCTCCTGGGTGAAAGCCAGGTATCCTAACCACTAGACAACATGGGAGCATGTCTATCCAGTTGTACATTAAAATAAGGATTTTTTTCCAGATTATAATAGGTTCGCTAAGCAATCATAAAAATATCAACAAGTCTTTATCATCACAAAAACAAACAAACTTTCTATGCCGGGAGTCGAACCCGGGCCTCCTGGGTGAAAGCCAGGTATCCTAACCACTAGACAACATGGGAGCATGTCTGTCCAGTTGTACATTATAATAAGGATTTTTTTCTAGATTATAATAGGCTAGCTAAGCAATCATAAAAATATCAATGAGTCTTTATCATTACAAAAACAAAAAATCTTCCCATGCCGGGAATCGAACCCGGGCCTCCTGGGTGAAAGCCAGGTATCCTAGCCACTAGACAACATG
>JAQGCC010003318.1:0-15694 GCA_034698905.1 Xestoiulus laeticollis
ACCGCGACTGTGACATGAAAAACTGTTCGCACGATGGAGTTTGCAATCGTGACAGAAAAGTCGCGGCTTTATTGGCTTCGTGAGAACGGGGCTTAACTGCGTAAAACATGGAGTGTTATTATATCGAAAATACGAGCACGTGATCGTTGCATATTTGATATTTATATCACGGTGTATATTTGATATAGGCCTACATATGATAAAATATAATTGTTTTGGTTTGACCACACATGCTTGCCCTGCAACTACACATATCATTGCAAAATAATGCTTACTATATATACTGTCTACTATTAGTATAGCCTACTGTCAGTCAGTCAGTGTATAGAATAGAAAGTATACATAATTTACTTTCCTGAAATGGTGGTTAATTAATTAATTGTGTGCTAGCTAGAGCTGTCATAATCGTATACATTAACGAGAAAGAAATCAAAATTTCACGTGGTGTTTCTGATTACCCAAAAAAGAGGAACTGCATGGATTGTTGCAGTTGTGAACTGGATTAAATTTTACAGGTGCTGCTCATGGTTTCAAAGCTAATGTCCCAAGGAGTCAGGCAATGTGTTCTAACGAAACTGAGGAGGGGGCTCCTCGTCGTCTAAATCAGCAGCCAGATCGAAGAGCTGATAACAGGAAAACATTTGATGCTAATCGCTATCGTCTATACTTTCATAATGAGACGAAGGAAGAGTTAGAAAAGAGAAAGCAGCTGGCATATGAACCGATAAGAAATGTTGGAGAGGTATGTGTGCTTGATCCCTTCTTGCTTATTCATCAAATTTATCGTAACTCGTATTAACCTCGAATCCTCGATTGCTTTCTATGATCCTTAGGATACCTTAGAGATTGATTTGGATGAAATCTTTTTGCCTGGTTCAGTGCTTGATATGCCCAAGCGGCCCGAATGGTCTTATGATATGTCTAAAGATGTAGTGGATGCACAGGAAAATCGATACTTTAGAGTGAGTAGAATTATTTTGAAAAATGATTGTGCCTAAATGTATAAATCTGATTAAATTAACGTTATTTTTTTTTGCTTTTCCTCTTTAGGAATATTTGGCAGCTATCGAGAAAGACTTCCCGCTTCAAGATTTGAGTTATTTTGAATTAAATTTGGAAACTTGGCGACAATTGTGGAGAGTGCTGGAAATGTCTGATGTTATTTTCATCATTGTTGATATTAGGTTCCCGGTAAAGAAATATTTCCATTATATTGTAACTTTATTTGATCTCATCTTCTGACTGGCGTTTTTTATGTTTAGGTGCTTCTGTTTTCACCCGCATTATATGATCACGTACACGGCGAACTGAAAAAAGATGTCGTAGTAGTCCTTAACAAAATTGACTTAGTGCCTCCTGCTTTAGTTATTGCGTGGAAATACTATTTCAAAACAAAATTCCCATCTCTGCATGTCATATGCTTTACATCATTCCCTAAAAGGGGTGTAAGGGGTGTTAACGGTATAATATTTTGGTTCATATTTTGATTTCATAATTGTCTTAATATATTTATTAAACGTATTGTACAATTTTATATTTTTAAAGAAGGTGGAAAGAAACGCAAGTTTTGTAAGATGCGCATGTCAGTTGATGGTGCCCTACAACTTTACAATGTTTGTGAATCTATCGTTTCTGGAAAAGGTATGGGCATTTGCTCCATCTTACATATTTCGTATAGATTTCTTAATATAACTGTTTTCCGTTTTAACCTTTATTACAGTTGATCTAAGTAGTTGGCAGCGAAAAATTCGGTCTGAAATGGAAGATACGTCAATAGACGATGATGAAGAAGTAGAGATCGGTCACACCATAACAGAAGTGCCAACCACAAATTATGAAAACTATGAAAGGTTTAAGGATAAGATGCTTACTATAGGATGTATAGGTAATTATGTTTTATGAATAAGGAATGTAGGAGTTTGTAATTTTTTTCACTTTTTAACTATAACTTTCTTTGATTGTAGGTCAACCAAATGTGGGGAAGTCTTCAGTTATCAATGCATTGGTTGGAAAAAAGGTATTGTTTTGGCAGATTACGAATTATGCATGCAGTGTAATATCAGCATTGATCTTATTCATTGACATTTTGAAAACTTATTTTTCACAGGTAGTCAGCGTGTCACGAACTCCAGGCCATACAAAACACTTCCAAACTATCTTTCTGACAAATAACGTTCGCCTTTGTGATTGTCCAGGCTTAGTTTTTCCATCCAAAGTACCGAAATCCCTCCAGGTAAAAGAATTTGTTCAGGTTGTGAGGTGAAACTACTTGCTTTGAAGTACATGTACTTGGTTAACTTAAGTTTTTAATTCATTCTTTAGGTTCTGGCTGGCAGTTATCCAATTGCCCAACTTAAGGAACCATTTTCATCAGTGTATTATTTAGGGATGCACACAAATCTGCCAAGAGTTCTGAACTTAAGGCATCCAGAGGCAGAAGGAAACATCAGTGGAATCGATTTTTCGTGGTCGGCTTTCGACGTTTGTGATGGTAAGTGAACAACTTTCCAAAAGTGAAATTTAAACGAACGAATTTCTGTTTCTATAAAAAAAATACAGTATGTTTATTCCATAAAATGAGTGTTTTCAATGAGTACTTTCTAATAACATTTCTTAAAAAATTAAGTAAATATACTAATTGCCAATTTGTGATCTAGCTTTCTGAAAGTACTAATCATATATCAAAGACTGAAAGTTTAAATCATATTAAATAATTTTACTATAGCATATGCGGAAAAACGTGGTTTCAAGACAGCAAGGGCAGCAAGAAATGATACTTATAGAGCAGCCAATAATATTTTGCGTTTAGCCTTAGAAGGGCGCTTGTACTTCTGCCTTCGACCTCCCGGTTACAGCCAAGATAAAGGTACCTTTGTATAATTAAAATTAAGGGGTTTATTCCAAAAGTAAGCCTATAGTAACATAATGAGAAAAACTGAAAACAATGTTGCATCATAATTTTTACCTAATCAAAATTGTGGCTTTAGCTTTTGTTTAATTCTGGAATTTGTTCGATTTCTCTTTTAAAAGACAACTTCAAACAGGTATTGCTAAAAATGCGCGTTCCTTTTTTCAGGCAAATGGGAGAATCATAAGGAAGTTGCAGATATTGTTAAAATTATCGCCAGGAAAAACGAAGTAGACGAACAGCAAAGTTCCGACAGCGAGGAGAACTGAATGAAGGTGACGAATTCTTTTATGTAAAATTGAGGGAAGGTGTCAACTCTAGGAAATATTTAGCAGGGATTTACAACATCTGCAAATCATTTTCACTTTTAGTAGAAGATGACTAGTCTTTTTTTATTCATAAATTTGTTAGTCTGTTATTTGGAATATTATGTGAAATTGTTTCATTCCTTTTTCATTTCATTAGTTTCATGTTCATTAGATTTACCAAAATCATAAATTGTTTTCGGTGAATTATTTCTGAGTTCTAAATAATGAAAAATAATGCAATGTATATAATTGTATATTCCATAAAAATTACTTTGTTGCATAGAGCTATTGGATTTGAAATCTAAAGGAATTTGAAACAAAATTTCTTAAACTGTGAAAAATAAATAATTTTTTTGTAATAAACTACATTCATTTTCTGTATATTAGAAGTTTATTATCAATTAATTTTTTTTTTTAAAAGCTACTCTAAAACCTGGTTCACATTTGACTTAAATTTGATGATCAGTATGTTTGTGGGCCATTCAAATAGGACGTCATGTCCTGAAAGGGTATCTTGGGTCATTGAAAGGGATTAGTGGAGGTTAAACTTATGTCCCCATAGAGGTAAAAATTTGTGATGTTCCCAAAGGGGCACCAGATATTTTAAAAACCGATTGTCAAAACAAAGGAACTCCTTTGGAGCCTGTATCATAATATTCTAGCTAATCTCTATATCCTGCAAAAGACAAAGCTATGCCATTTCTAAGAAATATAGGACGTCGAGAGGGGGGGGGAGGGGTTGAAGCGCCAATTTTTGAAAGAATTTTTGGGGACGTCCTATTTGAATGGCTCCTTGTTAAAACTGAAATTTTTCCACAAAACAGTTTATACAAACTTGATTGATTAGTGGAGATGAACAACCTTTTCCAGCATGTTAAATTGCATAAGTATATACTTAGTTGAAAAACAGCAAAATATTTTCTGAGTTTTCAAATATTTTTTATATAAAGGAAAGACTGTTTGAAAAAAAAGCAGGATAAAACATTGCTATTTGTTCTGAATATGGAGCATTTTTTAAATAGATTATCCTTGAGCAATGGCTTTTTATTAAAAAAATTTCAAAAGCACTTTTTTTCATATCAAAATTAAATCGATCAATAAATCCTGCTTTCAGTTTCAGACAGTACTGTGCACCATAATTATTTGATTGCTTTTAATTATTTCAAGAAATGGCTGCAAATTTATAAAACAGGGTTACCGAGATTCAATTTCTAGGACAAAAGTGATTTATTTTGAAAAGTCACAGAACTTCAACATATAAACATCCGATAATCAGTTATCTGATTTAATAAGTTTTATAATAGTTTTCTTTTTGGCGCAAATATTCACTAGCCACTTACTAGAAACTAAAAGTAGTAAAATTTTGACTAGTTTGCGTGATAATGCATTTGCTTCTAATTTTTGCACATTATTTATGCAGTAAATTCTAAATTGTTAGGTCACATTTTCGCTTTAATTCAGTCCACATGTTGTTCAGGGAACATTTTTTTTTCAAACTAAAAAAGTCTGTATAAAGTTTTAAATTTCGTTTCTGTGGGAACCCTGTTGAAATTTAGTTAAATTTAATTTCTATTAATATACTTGGAAATATATACTTTAATGCTTTTCTAAGAATGTGTATTTCCGAATGTAATTATAGGTTTTCGTGGAGCTCGTTTTTTGTCCCACGTTTATGTCGTGCTTGCCACCCCAATGCGGGTAATGTATCACTTCAATTCACTTGTGCCAAATTTAATAATTAGGATGAATGAAACAAGTGCAAAGCTCCACCCAAAATTCAACTCAAGGACGATGACGTCAGTCGTTTCCTTTTTAATGCCTTTGGATATTGGATTATGCGGAAATTTGAGAAGATCCTGGAAGCAACGACAAAAGCCTGCTGAATAGAGGGGGCAACCAGTTTTAGGGCAGTTGTGTGAAAAGTCACACCCCTTTTGTGGTCCTTCCATTCGCACACCTGTGGATTGGTCGAGTAGGTCAACATTCTTGCCTCTAGATCATTGGTCAGTTTCTTGAAGAGGTCTGAAAGAAAATTGGATATTGCTGAGCATTTGGAAAGTCAAGCCTCAACATGACGTTGTTGACATGTAATTGGATTCTCCTGTTATTTATGATACTTGGCCATTCAGCTAATGTAAGTTATGGAAATTAATTTATTAATATATATATTTATGAATTTTCATAATTTTCGTCTCAAAAGCTCAATGGATTTTATCATTAATTGTTCATGTGCAAACACGTGATAGAATTAACCTTTATGTTTTGCATGCGTTTTGAGATAGGGCCTGCATGTACATGTATTTTGTGCGCGTTATTTAAATGGCAGGAAAGTAGCTACAGGAAAGACATTTCCTGTTTTCATCATAAATGTTATTGCGTTTCACAACTGTTAAGTGCCATTTGCAATATACAGTATACATTAATCAAAGTTACCAAAATGGCATAAATGCATGATTATTTAATCTGCAATTAACAGTTGCAGTAAAATTAAGTTATCGACATGTACATTTTTTGGCATTAAATCATTCATAATAAATTTTAAATAATACATTTTTCATCATAATTTGTTCATAATAAGTAAATATTTCATAGTAATTCTTATTGCTCCTCATCATTTTGGTGTTACATGCAGGCAACATGTATTTGCAATATAGACCTATGTGTTATTCAAAGGCTTTCCCTCGTCATTGGTTTCTATTGGTTTGAAGTGTTTTAATTTATTGTCAAATGATCTAGGCAATACAAATCAATAAAAAGTCAATAGAATGATGGAAACCAATATAATTTCTCTATTGCTTTTTATGGAATTTTTGACTAGAGTTAAGTTATCGACATGGAAATATAGTTATAGTTACTTTTAATATGGTGCCATGTGGTAGCAAGTTTTGGTATGTTTGAAACAAAAAAGTTCTTTGTCGGTATATGTTTCTTAAAATTTGTATACTTCTCAGGTGCTATCTGAAAACAGCGTAGAAATTGAAGAACCTAATGTTGTTCGCATTTTGTACAACGTCGGTCATATGGCCAATGATTTAAACCAAATTGACCAATTCTTGGGGGATGGTGCAAATGCTCTCGAGGTGGACGTCAGATTCAAGTCCAATGGCATCCCTACCAAACTTCGGCACGGCGTTCCCTGCGATTGTTTTCGCACATGTGATCGACAGGTGAATTTCCACACATTCTTGGATCATATTCGGGAAAGGAGCACGCCAGGTATGTGGAAACTTATTATCCTTCAGTGTATCATTTATGAACCACTTTCAATTCATGCTTTCTCTTCTGTTAAAGGCCACAGTATGTACACGGAAAATTTGGCTCTTGTATTTTTGGATTTGAAATTGTCAGATGTGGATGCGCATAGAGACCCTCTGTATGCTGCGGGAGATGCAATCGCTACGGAACTCATTGAAAAGCTGTACCAAAATGGTTAGTTGTTAGAATATTCGAAGAAGTGGATTATTTCCATGTATAAATAACATTTCTGTCTTAAAATCATTTTACTGCAGGTACTTCTGAATCGAAAGTATGGGTTGTAGTAGGCATACAATATGTTAGTCAAAAGGCAACGTTTTCCGGTTTCAACGATGCTTTTGAACGACGAAACCTCACTCACCTGATGGATAAAATTGGTAAAGTGCACATCTCTGAAGTTGATATTTAATTAGCATAAAAGAAACCTCAGTTAATGATTCTTTTCAAACTATTAGGCTATGAAGTGACCGATGAAGAGAATATGGATGAAGTCCAACAGATGTTCCGTGGAATAGACATTAAATCAAGGATCTGGCAAGGTGATGGCATAACCAACTGCGTTGCTGGAAGAAGCGATGCGCGTTTAAGACAGGCCATTGTAAAACGTGATGCACCATCTGGGTCATGGGTCAATGTGGACAAGGTTTACCGCTGGACTGTGGACACCCGAAATGCAATGAGACATACACTTAGGTAAGACATTACACAGAAAAACATATTAAATGTAGTGTTTCGCAAGTATCTTCTTACGTTTTGATATTTTTTTAAGGTTGGGTGTGGATGGCATCATGACTAACGACCCAGAGGATGTTGTGGCTGTTGTGGCCGAACCCGAATTTGCACACAGGTATCGATTAGCAACAAATGCCGATGATCCATTCTCAAAAATAAAGGGCCCGGGACCGCTGCGCTTTGGCTGCACTCGAGTAAGTGAAGCTTTTTTTTAAAATCTGCATTGTAGATATTGGCAGTTTGGAGATGAGTTAATTATATATCAGTATATTTTTTGTACATATTCTTGGCATGATAAAGCCTTGTAGGTGGCTTTCACAATATGTAATAATTCTACACTTGTAGAAGAGATGCCAACAAAATTACTCATTTTTATTTATTTTTTTGAAAAAAATAAGGTTGAGTAATAAATAATTCAAACTTTTGCAAAGTAAAATGTGAAAACATCATTGAACAATATTTCCTTAGTTATTTAAGTTAATAATATTTATTTGCATAAAGAGGATTCAGATTCAATTTTTTTATCTACTAATACGTTTATTTCGAAAATTAATGATTTGCGATAACTCGCAAATCGTTCAATTCAATTCCTTACCCTGCAGTCAGCATGTAGTATGTCATGTGGCAGGGGGCAAAGTGCCAGATATTTTAAGGTGAACTTTATATGGTCGTAAACTTTCGGAGTAATTGCTATGCAGTAATATTTTCTAATCGGTGCTTTTTTGGTATAACCTTAGAACTGGTGTTGGAAGGATTGCACTTTTGTTGGCAAGTGGTGTTGGACTGGGACTTCGGGCTGCACTTTGAACCCACAAAAATGCAACCTAAATCTTGGATGCAACAGCGACTGTTCGACTAAGAAGAAGAAATGACTAGAGGCCTGGACCAACAAAACGCTCTCTTTGTTGTCCAGAGTTCTGAAAAAGTTAGGCTGAAACTATGGAAACAAAAATTTTTAATGCTGCGCTATGTTTTTTTTAAAAGGGATGCTCATTGTTGTAATTAGCTTTATTCCGGTTTCATATTCCCTAGTGGCATATGGGGCTTTATGGCATTTTCACAATGGGAATGTGCTATTGTATCAGGAATGTGGCATTTTTGTGCATTACAGCACTTGGGGGGGCTGAACCACAATAAGTCTAATTGATTGTTTTGCCATGGCTAAATGCACTTTCCACTTATTAATGGTATCATTGATGATTGGCAAAATAGTAATAATAGTAGAAGACTAAAACTAATTTCAATTCTGGTTATAATAATTAGATTGTTGCGGTTCATAATCAATAGTTCCCTTTTAACAAAACATCAGCGGCTGCATATAAAATCGAGGGCTGCTTTAGTTTGTCCACTAAACATTATTTGTCCGATGATTGCTACTGTTTTTGTGTCAGGAGAGAAGCTGCGGATTTTGTTGTTCATTTCTTATTATAATTTATGGAAATTATAATTAATTACCAAAGTACATAACCTGAGCTACTGAAGTATAAATTAAAGCTTTAAGATATACAGATGTATACAATTTCCCACAAATATTTTATCTTTCTAATCTTAATTTCTTCAAAAATTAATATTTAATGTTTGTTAGATTAACTTTTCATGTATATATTGAACTATTGATTTCAATTTAAAACCCAATCTAATAAATTCTTTGCATGTTTATAATCATTTGTGCAATATGTAAATTTTTCTTAGTTTCTTGATTGTATCATTTGCTTCCAAGTTTGATAATTATTTCAGAAATTTTACAAATATTTGAATATCTTTACAATTTTTAGGGTAATGCAAAAAACCCTTTATACACTTTGATATTTTACATTGATTAAATTTATTAATACGTGACATTTGCAACTCACATGTGACATATAATTCATTCGTGACTCGGAGTGCCATGTATGAGAAAAGCTCCAGCTAACATTGACAGCAGATATGAGACTGATATATTCGCTACTTGCTTTCTACAGAAGTCTAATGGGAATGTGCTAGCTGTGGCACTGCCTATGAACTTACTATTGATTTTCAGTATGCGACAATGCATGTGCACAAAAATAATTGCAAGCACTCGTAATTTTATAGTGCTATACTTGTACGGCTTATTCCTAGATACCTACAACTCATTCATCTGTTAATTTAATGTATGCTATCTTTGGCAAAAGAGAACACGTATGTGCCACATTAAGAAATCTGATTTTACTTGATTAGCCATGACATTTTATATTCTAATGTGTATTAACGGCAGTTTGTAACAGCTGTCAAACAAATGGCAAGATATGGTACTTGGTGGAAAATGGCAGTAAACGATCAATTGCTATCCATTTGATAAATTGCATATTTGATAAAGAAAAAGACTAATTTTTTTCTCTACCATATAGTAAAACTTTTTAATTATTCTGAAGACATCTGGATGTGACATCCCGTGAAATTGTTCTACTCGTATCATGTAAATAACCACAATTTACATTTCCTCAATGTTTCGATTCGTGTTTTATACAATTTTAATGGGTTTTTCTTCATTTTTTTTATTATAGATCCTCTATTGATCGATGCCCCGGATCTAAGTGCCGCCTACCGCGTCGCACCACAGCCCTTAAAAGACTCCGGAGCGACTCCATTTCATCGACGATGCATCACCGAGTCACTCCCAGTCCGACTCACGAAGCAGCAACATTGACTGCACTCGACATGGAAGGGAAGCAAACGCAAGCGCTTCAGCAACAGCATCCCAGTGATCTAATTGCCAGTGGTGAGCATCATTGTTTTGAATTTTAAATTTGTCTGTATAGTATTTAGATTTTTTTTTGCGCTTTTTGTTTTTGTGTGTCTACGTCGTCTTTCCTAGCGGGGTACTTTTTCCACCTTAATGAATCCATCGATAAATTGCCATTTCATCTCTCGGGCACGTTGCCACGGCAACAGCATCCCAGAAGGATGCCACCTGTAAGGTCATGAGTTGGCGTCTCAGAACAGATGGATCTTAGATCTTCGGTTTTTCGTTATTTTTTTCTTCAAAAATACGTGTTGATTTCTGTCGGTTATTCCACTCGTGTAGATCCTAACACGATGATGTGACTATGTATTTATATTATTGATTTTTAGGCTTCCTTTTTCAACATTGTATTGGGTTATGCCATTGGCAAAAGGGTGGATGGGGAATTATTGATGGTTATCCTGCACTTGTTTTTCATCATGTGTATCTTTTTTATTTTTAGCAGTAATGTTGGCTTAAATTTGTCGTTTGGATTAGACAAGCTAGAGTGTTCAAAAGACTGAATTTAGTCTGGATCCTCTCCGAAATTATCTCACGCTTTTGCAACCAAAATATCTCTAAACTATAGTGATTTCACGAAAAATTTAATTTAAATCATTTTCTTTTATGAATTTTTGTCGGAATTTGCATCTTAAGTTTTCTGTTAAAACGTTAGCATGGCTGATACTTATTTTTGCCATAATTTTGTTGTTCATTCCAATTCCTGGAAATATTGATTTAGTTTTGCTGTTCTCATATTAGTATTAAAAATAGCATTCCCCTGCAGTATTAATTACACCATGGAGCTATATTGTCTTTGATCAATAGTTGATAAATACTATTATTATATTATTTGTACTTTTATATTTTTTTATTATTAATAATCTGAATTTGTCGATTTTCTCCTTTTATGGAATTTTCCCAAACTCGAAAATATCTGGTTTTTTAAATTTTAATAATATTCGTTATAGTCTTAACATGAATTATAGATGACACCTGATGTATTGAAAATAATATTTTCATTTCAATAACAGGTCATTTCGTTTCATGCGTGCATGGTTGCTTATATAATATGTATAAAATATGTACTTTTCCTTCATCAGTCTGCCCTATTACAGCTAACAATTTAATTCCAAGTTTATCGATTGAATTAATAATATATTTTATTGCACGCTATAGAAACCTGTTATAGAAAAATGTAAACTGCATTGACAATGGCAGTACATTGGCACCTTGAGAGTGCATCTCGGTATTAATTTACATGCAGCAATTACGTTTTTAAAATATTGTATGCAAGATTTTTTAAATATTTGCTGCTGGTGCAATTAGAATCCTTATAAATTATGGATTTGTTGACGTGCGTCATCGATAATTAGTAATTAATTATGTTGATGATATGCTCATGTAATTTATTTCCTTTCCTTATAGAGGATAATGCTGGTGAAGATATGGGCGTGTGTGGATGGATTTTGACGATAATAGCTTGGATGTTAGTAATAGTCACGTTTCCATTCTCGCTCTGCGTTTGCTTGAAGGTTAGTTAGAGATGGATTAATTTTTCATGAACTTAGTGCCTTGCCTTACGTGCATGCACTGACCTTGCTGATGCATTGCTATTTACTTTCCTCCAATTCTGCAGAAATTCTTAGCAAAAAATATTGCAAAATTAATCGATAATTCCTCTTTATTGGTACCTTAGGTTGTGCAGGAATACGAGAGAGCCGTAATATTTCGTCTCGGGCGACTGCTTTCTGGAGGCGCAAAAGGACCTGGTAATTTATAGCAAATCAATTTGCTTAATAAATAACGAAATATTGACAATAAGGGTTATTGCTCGATCATTGCACAAAAAGCACTTTTTTCTGCTATAATAGGTTTTTCAATCTTTGATTTTTATCATCTACATTACTTTAAAAAATGTTGTGTGTGAATTAATTAGAAAAATTTAAAAATTGCACATTTTGAAATATTTGGAAATCACTATAGGTTTACATTTTATTTTATTTTATAGCTGTAATTTTAACTGCTCATACAAATAATGGAAGATGTTCAAATCCTATTTAAATTGTTCGTATATTTATAATTACAGTTATGATTTAAAAAAGATTGTTGCTTTATCTACCTTAAGACAACTAGGATTAATAATAAGTGCAGTGGCGTATAATTATATTTCGTGCATTTTTTTCTATTTTCTGACGAAATTGAGAGTTTGTTATCAGAATTTATTAAATTGTTAAAATCCGTTTTTTTTATGGCATTCCAGGGTTGTTTTTGGTTCTGCCGTTCATCGAAAGTTACACAAAAGTGGACCTTCGAACGGTTACGTTCGACGTTCCTCCTCAAGAGGTAACTAAATATTGCGATGGTTGAAAATCATCAATGTAGCAATAGTTTTCACAGTGGTTTTCATGGTATTTAGGTGCTGACTAAAGACAGCGTAACTGTGTCTGTGGACGCAGTGGTTTACTACCGCGTGTCGAACGCCACCATGTCGGTGGCCAACATCCAGAACGCTCACCACAGCACACGTCTCTTGGCACAAACTACCCTTAGAAACATGCTGGGAATCAGGAATTTGCATGAACTCCTAGCAGAGAGAGAAAACATAAGCAGTAGCACACAGGTATGTCGGCATTCGTGGACATGTCGGTCGCATGATCAATTCTATGTGGTTTTTGATAATATTGTTTTATTAAAGACTTTCTTGGATTCTGCTACAACTTCGTGGGGAATCAAGGTGGAACGTGTGGAAGTGTGAGTCCATGATCATGTCGAGTTATGATTAAGCATTGGCTTTCATGATGAATTCATGCATGTCTCATTTATTTATTTTTTTCCCTTATATTTAATAGTAAAGATGTCCGATTGCCAATCCAATTGCAACGAGCCATGGCAGCTGAAGCTGAAGCAGCGCGAGAAGCTAGAGCAAAGGCATGTTCAACATTTCTTTTAATATTTTATACTTTAGTTTTATTTTAACTTTCAATAAGTTAAAAAATATTATTCCCGCTCAGGTTATTTCTGCCGAAGGAGAGCAGAAAGCTTCTAGGGCGTTGAAAGAGGCTGCCGAAGTAATTAACGAATGTCCAGCCGCCCTTCAATTGCGCTATTTGCAAACTCTCAATACGATTTCGGCGGAGAAAAATTCCACCATCATATTCCCGCTACCCATCGACTTTTTGTCGCATTTTCTTAAAGTGTAAGCACTCTTAGCTATTTTTGATAGGATTGTCCGTAACCTATTAATGGTTTTACGCGATACTAGAAAGCCCCATGCACAGTAATTATAGCAGCCCATGATAATATCCATTCCCCTCACTGAAACTACCCAGTCGAATACACCTTTTCAAACAATCACACATTTTATCCTTTTAATCCACTCTTTTTCAACATTTTTATGAATCCAGCAATCGTTTCATTGTGATGATTACGAACGTTTTTGGATGAAAAATGTTAGAATAAATAAAACTTGCTATTTTTGCATTTTCGATTTTATTCATGAAGCCTGAACATATCGAAATGAATAGTACTCCTTTATCCATCAAGTCTTACCTCAGTTTTTTATTAATTTGCAGAATTGAGATGTTTTAACCGAATCCTTATCATAGATTTAAAAATATCCAGAATTTCTCTGATTTGGCATATATTTTAGTCGAAATTTGTAGTGACCTCATGGAATTGTCATGGGGAATTGGATGGACCTGAAATAGCCATGGGAATGTATAATTTATCTAAAAAAAGTCAGGATAATTCATCTTATAATTTAATAATATTACATTTTCTTTCACGTAGCGAATTATTAGTTATCACAAAAAATCAGGAGATTGCACACTTGGCCATGCCCTGCATTTAAATAAACATTTGACTTCTTTTTACACATTTTGTAACATAAAAAACATTTATTATAATAAAAAACTAAGTTTAATTAATTAAGAATTTTAAATCTGACAGCTTTGACAACAACTAAAACTTTGGGTGAGCACAATTAAGTTGAGGTGAAGTTAAGTGAAGTTTAAAATTTAATAGCCACTGGAATTCCGCCTCTTTTGACCATCGAAAGAGTGAATGAAAGAGCCAGCGCTAATTAGGCCAACTAGGCGGCAGCTTTGTAAGGGGCGCAGCCACACAGTCTTGCTCATACACAAACAAATGTGAAAATTAACAAGTGCTAGCAACTCACCTGCCGACAAAGGAAGCAGTGATTAAAAAAGGGATTAGTGCAGCTAATGAGCTGCAAGAATCCCTTTTTCTGCAAATTCAGAGGGTATTTTAAAACCCTCATTCAGGATATATGACATTGTGATATTCTTGGAAATGGTATTGGCATAGATTAGTAACTTACAATGTAAGTTACTAATGTATGGTATTGGTATGTTAATTGGAATGGGGTGAAATTTTGGGTCAATTTGGAATATCCAGTTAGACCACTCTTAATTTTAAAGTTAATTCCTTGGTAAGTTGCTGCACCGTATTTTTCTCACCAGTTTTGAATTGTAGCTACATGAAAAGGTAGGTTATTAAGTTTCCAATTTTTTTTAATATTAAAGAAAAAAAATGGTGATTTTTTTACGCATGTATATACAGTATTATACCAATGATTTAAATTTGCTAAAATACGAATTCCCCCTTCTATAGATGCAGGAAGTCTGTGAAAATAGTGAAATATTAAAAAAAAAACACGTTTAAAATTAATTATTTAAGAGCTATGTTGCATACCAGAATAAGCATATTTTTCTAAATTATTTTTTCAACAATAGAGCATTATGAAGCACGTCCATATAATGTATAATGTACGTACAGCAGCGGTCGGGGAACTTTTTTAACCATTACCCCAAAATATTTTTACGTAAGTCCATATTACTTCCTTCCCCCCATCCCCTCCCCCCCTTCTCCATTCTGAAAAGAAAACAATCAATGTAAATTTTAAATAAACATTATTTATTGAATTAATTTACATTTACATATTTATAAAAAAGTTACATGAAAATATTAAGTATGTAATAGAAATTTCCCTATTACCCAAAAAAATTTCATTTTTACCCCATTTGGGCTAATTTACCCCGGTTCCCCGACCGCTGCTGTACAGTGTATATTCTTCCCTTGCACGTGCCTTTGAACAAAACTGAAAAGCACGTGTCAATTGCATGCAATCCCTTGCCAGTGCCAGACTGCCAGTTGAACGAAACTTTGCTGGTGGCTACAAGAATTGGCAAGGTCCGCATTACAAAACAGCCCATGCGCGAGTAGATAGCACCACGTAGTGGCAAATAAAAATTGAAAACCTGTAGGGGAGAGGAGGTCGCAGTATCAAGCAATGAAGATGGTTTCTCAAAAAGTTACTATTTTAAAATAGTAAATTATTGCGTACCATAATCTTAAACCTCCCGAAGTTTCATTTTGGTATCATGATTAAATCGTTAGATGTTATTTAAAGGTTTATTTCTAATGTGGTTCTGTGTCTATTGACAAGAGTCAAAGGGCACGTAGTTCATTGTGTACCTGCAACCACATTATCATAGGAAGACTTTCTCATACTTACTACTTAGTAGCCAGTAACACTGAAACCAGCATAAAGTTTACATTACTATTGCAAACTTGTAACTATTCCAAACTTGTAACTATTCCAAAAACTTGTAATCAATAGTGTACATCTATATTCTGAAATTTTATTTTTTGTTTTCCCCTGTTGGGGATGGGCCGATCCTGGAAGTACTGCAATACCAGGCCAACCCGTGACAGAGGTGGAGC
>JAQGCC010003319.1:0-15693 GCA_034698905.1 Xestoiulus laeticollis
CTTTTAATTCATGCCTGTCATTCTCATTTGTCTAATGATGCACATGTACAATATATTACAATTTCTGAATAAATGTTAAATCACAGTGTATACATGTAGGTCTGAATAAAATCTGTCAATGATGTTATAATTTGTTTAAATAAACTTGAATTTTCCATATAAAATGCATTTTGTTTTATTTTTAGATTTTGGAAGTGGATTTTATTTGTTTATAAAATACATAAATTTATATAAATACTTTTTCAATACATTTTATTTCTGTAACCAAAACTTGAAAATTGTGAAGTCTACAAATGTTTGTATGAATTACTGGTATATATTTTTTTAATACTAGTATATGCTTTTGCTCTTGATATTGTGTTAACATAGCAGTTGTTTCTTATTACAATAGGGTTGTCAAGTTCTACAATAATTTTAAAGTGAAATTGTCAATGAAATATTTTGGTATGCATGTACACTTACTCATGAAACTGTTTTTTTGGGGTGAGTATATGTTGTGTGTGCCAAACTATTTCAATTCCAATTTTATTTTAAATGTTGTCTGTGACACCTACATGTATCAATATAATATGAAGACAATGACTTCTAGACACCCTGTATATTGCCAATGAAGGCTGCAATTTAAGATGGAAAAAGTAAGATGCATTTGATTAGATGCATTATTTCATCTGGATTTGGGGGACAACGAACATAGTCACTAATGCATCTTAAATTAAGATGTTTTGGTTTGCAGTGATATAAATAGCGAAATATTGAAGGTATTTTGTGCTAAAAGTGAAAATATCTGTAGAATTATAATCGAAAAGGGAAATAGCTGGAAATACATTTAAAAGACCTTACTACATGTATCTTTGCAATTCCAGGTAGTTTTTACCACTATAAAAGATGAAATAGCTGATTCTTTAGAATGTCTTTTAAAACAACCTTATTGTAACACATAATTTTATAAAATCTTGAATTTTGAAGTTAATATGTAAATGTAGAAGTTTTTGTAAGATTTATTTGGTAGTTGAATCCAATTGAACTAACGTAAATGCCATCAATTTGGAATGATAAATGTTGAAAACGGAATGACCAATTCAGTTAATAAAAAAGAACGACAATATTTCATTAAATATAATACAGACTTCATTTTCGATAATTCAGATGCTCCATACTTTAGCCAGATGTAAAAATTCAAAAATTGCAATGTTCTTTTTGAAATTTACTACACCATTCACATAAATGCTGAATGAATAAAAAACTTGACCTAACTTCTGTTTACATCAATAATAAAAACAGAAACGTTTGCTCAAATTGAAGCCGAACAATAGGCGCCTATTCCCTATAATCAACAGCCATCAATTACAATGGGGACAGATAACCAATTGACCGCCAAAAGAAAATTTCACGAATTGGACGAAAATTTAACGATTTCCTCAAATTTGCGCATTACAGCCTTGCCACAGGTAGTTATTTAACGTTCTTCCGCACACGCATATTTTTTTTTCCACCGGAAGATGAGTGGACAATTTGGCCGAAATGGCCGAAAGGACTTCTAGGGTGCGCTACGATTTTCTGCTCCAAATTACAGTGTGCACACTCCGCATTTATCCAACGACTCTTAATAAACGGTTGGCGCGTGAAAGAGGGTTTTTTTCTCCCTAAAGACAATAGCCCTTTGGATTGACCACTATGGCACCGGTAGTGTACGCAACAGATAGCCCAAGGTAAGGTTGTTCATCGTATAGGAAAAGCCAGATGGTCAATGCTTTTGGTGCCTTTCGGACTGGACACTAGTAGCCTTTGAGAGAAAATAGGTGAGCACCTACAAATTTAGGGCCGTTTAACAATCTTCAACATTCAGAAAAATACGAGCACCAATCAGAAGTACATGTTTGTGTTTCAAGGGTAAATCTAATCGTATGATTTGTAGTAGGATTTTAAAACTCGCCCCCCTCCAACACCTCTGTCCATTTCAAAGTGTTGATACAAAATATTTTTTTGGAGAAAACAAAAGTGACGATTATATTACAGAACGTGGTGTAAAAACTCACAAAAACTATAGCTTTGAATGGTGGGTTTTACACCCAACCATTACAATTTTAAGTTAAAATGTCCTCCCATTGTCATAAGAGGTAATTTTTTACCTTTTATGATGACGTCATAAAACCAACATCAAGAAATAAACAATGAAAGAATCACCACTCACAGGATTTGCCCTAAAGACATAAATTACAAAATTCCAGGACCTTCGAGCACCTGGATTTTTATGATACAACTAGATGAGCCAATAAAACAACAAAATAGAAATCATCACTAAAGCCATTTAACCCACTCTGTTCCGAACACCCCCAGTCTAATTAATAATATGTGATAAAAGACAGTATTGCTTACATTTCATTATGAAAAAGTACGACATTGGTATTTTACGAGATAACGTTTTTCAAAAATGTTTTCTAGGTAATTTGCTCAGGACTGAAGAGTGGATAAAAAGGATTAGCATATACATAAATAACTTATCAGAACCAGTTTCTATGGGGTTAAACATATGTGTAATAACTTTAAAATTTCCATAAACAACTGTCCATCCAAAAAAACATCACATTGCCATTTTATCAAACTGTTACAACTTCAACAAAAGTACTTGTTTTCATAGATCGAGGTCAATGCAAGATTTCCATTACAGGACAGGGTTAATTGTGTGACTATATTGACATCATTTCACACTTTAGTTTACTACACTGACCATGAGAAAAATACAAATTACACATGTATTTCCAATGGGGCACCATTACTCTGTAATATTACCCTCTCACAATGTTCAATTTAACCAGAAGGCTTTTAAAAGAAGCGCCATGAAGAAAACGTGCATTTCAACAACACTGAATTGCCCCTTAAGCCTCTGCACATACGTTTGCTGGCGCCATCTGTCCATTGATCCACCAACTTCATTTACCCACTTTTTTCCCCTGTCATATGCTCGAATAAAAGCTTCATACATTGATTTAATAGTTTGAACTCACTTCACTTCTCTAAAACATTATTCGTTAAAAAAAGTGATTAAAAATATTCATAAGATCACACATCTTTAAATCAAATGTTGTTTAATAAATTAATAGATTTTAATCATTTTATTTTGACGTGTCATCACTGACTGCATGTTTAACTTATTCCACGTCAAAATATCGCCAAATCCATTGTATTACAAACAGGATGTTTTCTTAAAACTAAACTCAAAAAGTCTAAACAATATACACCACAATTGCATATTGTGGTCACATCATTTGGGCCTTGATACATGGAGCAAAATTTGACAACTGCAGCACAATTAATTATAATCGCTGGTAATATAACATGGGATGGAGATGACTCGACCATTTTCTATTAAAGCAGATAAGCCATTTTAGCAGACAATAGATAATTTTAATTGGACTTTTATCAAAAGTCGTATATTATAAGTTTGATGGTGACATTAATAGCAAATGCTAGCATTTCTAATTCGTATGTTGGACGAGTGTCCTCGCGACCAATTCCGAATCAATAAAAACCCCCTAAACGCATAATTGCTTTTTTGTAGTCTTAAACATTTGAATTACATACGATTGTACTGGTAATATTTCCAAATTAAAACTAGGCCTAGCCCCCTTCTGTCTTCCTTTGTGGTAAATTTCAAAAGAAATGGCTGGTGCAATGGAACATACGTGTACCAAAAAAAAAACTGCAACCCACAAGGGTTATCAGTCTATGACGTCACTATGGGTGTACATGTGCTTTATTCCTCCGCCTCCAAAAAAAAGCAAAAGCAAGAAGGGAGGCACTAGATTTGGCGCCAAGTTGAGCTGGTGCACGTGGAGTACAAGCAGCTGTGGTTCAGCAATGAGGAAAAATGAGAGAAAGTGCAGCAATTGGGATGCTCAACAGCATTTCGATAGACAAATGTTATTAATTTATCTTGGCATTTTTACTTGGATACAGTTTAAAGTTTGCTTCACTCATCCTGTTATACATTCAGAGACTTCGCCGGAGGATTACGAACTTTGGAAGTTTCTTGAGGTAAAAAACTTTTATTTTTGGGGGTTGACAACATTTGGTGAACTCCTAAACTACAGAATTCTGAGAACGTACAAGTTCACTGTAAAGTTTTTACAGTACTTATTGAATTTATTCAAGAGATGAAATTTCATATTTTATATATAACTAGCAAATTAGTAAATAAAACAATATTTCGAGTAATAGTTAAATTATAGCATAAATTCAAATAGGCTCTTATGCTATGCTAATTGTTTAGGTATGGCTTTAAAATATGGAATATATGTATGGGTTTCTACATTTGAAATTTACATAAACATGCCAAAATATTTCGATGATGTTCCAGCATTGGGATCATCGAATCACTTTTGTGTTTTCATAGAGCTATTATCATAGAAAAACTTTTAATGCCTTATAATTACGTTTTATTGAACACTAAGCAGCACCACACAGATTTTCACTACCTTGCTGCTTCACGTTCCTTTTTCTCAGGTGATGCTTATATTCACTTGCACCATCCAAGATAAACATTTTGCATAACCAAAGATAACATTACTTTGTCCTATTTTGATGATCTCTTACGCATTGCACTCTATATGGATGCAATACGAGCATCTGCTAATATTTATTTTAAGAGAATTGCACAATAAATCCCTTTAACTTACTGTCTTAATATTTCTGATTTTCTCAATTATCTATTATTTTGGGATTTAATTTTCTTCCAGCTGATTAGCAGACACCTCTCTAATTAGCGTGGATTAAAGAAGTCATGTCATTTAAAGCTTATACATGTAGTTGCACAACTCATCAAATCATTAAATCTGTGTTTTGGCATTGCCAAATCTTGTTCTAGCACAAGTTTTGTTAATAAATAATTTTTGTTAATAATTAAGGTGTAAAACAAGAACCTCTACAAATGTCTATATGATTGTTTTTTTAGTTTGTACTCTTGCTATATACATGTACATTGTACAAAGCGATGTGTTTTGATAAACGGGGTTAAATGCCTATTTTTGGTTCTCTCTCATTCCAAGTGAGGCCTAGAACATAAAATGTACATGTATACACACCCATCGAGGCGAAGCACATTTACATTTGCACCACAAATACTTTTACAGACTCATTATTCGAGCAATGGCTTTTCAGTAAAACAGAATATACATAACATATCAGCTGTTCACAAAATCGATTTCACAATAAAAAATAAACACCAAAATGTTTACACTTGTACCCTCTAATAAAATCTCATTGAATTTAAGGGATCAGAAATCCACATTCCCTTCTGTTGCAACTGCTACATGTACATGTACATGTACATGCGTTGTGTCAACCTTCTTGTAGTTAGGATTTATTAACTTAAAAAAATGGTTAAATGCTGAACAACGGAGTCAGTTTTATGTGCATGTGTAAACCATTAAACTACCAGTTGTCATGGCTTTAACTTTTACTTATTAAATATTTATATTATCAAACCAGTGTGCTTATATTGCTCGCAACTCATTGCATAGCTCTAGGCCTATACATGTCTTGTTATTTCATAAACAGAAATCGTCTCGCCTTTTGCCTGTCAAAACTGATACGAGGGAATTTTGGGCATGAGACTAAAGGTTTAGGTCAAAGACCGCACGTAGTAAAAAGCAGTTTGCATCGTGACACCTTGCAATTTTAAACTAGTGAAACGCTTCGCTAAAAGCTTGGTCTTGGGTTTCATTTCAGTGCAAAAAATGAAGTTAAAATTCAACAGCGTTTTGATCTCTTTGTTGGGTTTTGCTATAGTTTGACTTTGATTTGTGTAATTTATTAGCATTGATATACAGCTCAAAACACAACAGTCAAATCAAGTTATAACGAATTACATGCGATATACATGCATGTATAAGACTAAATTGAAATACAACTATAGGGAGAATCTAAAAAAAGCCTTGTATCATTTACTTGAAAAATCATAAACTAAAAACTTATTTAGCCTCTTTTCTCTAGGGAAGTAAAAAAAAATGTTCTTCCAACCGAAATTTCAAAGTTTCTTAAAAATCTTAGTCGACGACTGACATGTTAGTGTTCCTTATGTGGCTAATATCACATTTCCAGGCGTTCCTATATCCTACATAGGACACGCAAAACGAGTTCATAAATCTGACTTTTAGCACCAACTGAATAAATACTGTAGCAAGTATCAACCTGCTGTATAGTTAGTATACTGTAATCTTATCTTAGAACCTGAAAGCATGAAAGGGTCGCTCCTGGCTAGTCTTGTCAAATGCAGCTTGATAGAAAGCGTTCATAAAAACAGGCAACAACTATTGTCAGGTTCAGAAGTAGGAATGTTAAGGGGATACACCCTTAAGTTAAAAAAGTAACATGGCTCCCCAATTTTTTTAATGCCTCCAATCAGCCATCTTGAAATAGTTGGGCCTTTCAGACGCCCAGGAATGCTCCATAGGGGTTATCCATAACTACCTTCACATAATTCTATAATGACGTTTATGGTGCTGAACATGCTGAAAGTTTTCTTAGTGCCTACTTACGTTACTACTGCAAATTTAATTTGCAAATTTTAATTAAAAATTCGTGTGCTCTTCCAAGTCATCTGATGCTACCAGTGTTGATTTCATGCTTGAGGTCATTCATGGACGACCTAGTAATGAACAAGGCCCATAAAAATAAATAGAGTACGCCCTATGCCAGGATTTGTCTAGTTTCAATTTAAAAGTGATGGTATTATGAGATCGTCTTGGAGATGGAGTTTGCATCATCTTTTAGACTTGGGGCTTATCAATAAATCAATCTGACCGTGTGCCGCCATGAGTTCAGTAGATTCAGATCATGTTTTCTTAGCTTTCTATACCTTAGAAATGTTCCTCGGGCGATATTTCCGATATGCCATAACTTTTAAATTAATAAATTGGAAGCATGCAAAAAATGAAAAAAGAGCATGAGTTATTCAAGAAGACATGTAGGCCTATCAAATACTCCTTTACAGCATCAGAGATAAGATAGCCATAAAAAAATTAAATTGCTTTTTTTGTTTCATGAAAGATTTACAACGTCAGTAAATTTGAATAAAATAGGCACGTTGATTTAATAGAGTATTTAATGCAGGATGAAGATTTCAACCAAAACAACTATGCTTCCCCTCAAGGTATAGAAAACGTACAGAACTTAATGTATAATAAATACTCTGTATAGATGTGCAAATTAAGTTATTTGACCCTGTCACTACGAGTTCTTTTCTTATGAGAAACATGGTCAGAATCAAGAATTTTGTCGTTTACTTTAAACATTGACTAATACCAATGTCTTTTTTTACTGGGGAACAATACCAGACCCTTCACCTCAAATAATTCGCGACTCACAGGTAAGGCAATGTTTATGTAAATATTGTCATTTAGGCAGGGTTTATTTGTACAATATTTCTCGGACGTGCTGTATGCTGAATTGAAAACAGATTTTTTCGTACTTCCTAAACATTAACATTTTCGAGAGTCATTAACCCTGAATGCTAGCAACATACCGATGAAAAAATTGTCATTTTTTGTGCTTCTTTTATGAAATGTTGCTAAGTAACGACCAGTTCAAATATAACAATGGCATATTTAATACAGACTGTTGAATTATGTATCGGCCATTATATACAGTACATATGTGACGTTTATTTGAAATTAATCAGATTTCATAGGTTTTTGCAGATCTTTCTTCTCCAAAATTTAATATCAAATTTTTCGAACGACCACTTTATCTTATGTGGGAGATTCTGATTAAAAATCTCGTAAATGTGACCGTAACATTATACATTTCACGCTAGCATCAGCTGGAACCACCACAAATATAAATGTCTGCATGATTCAACTACCCTAACTATAAATCACTGTCTCTCATCAGCTTTATCTTTTAGTCATTACATGTACAAAATCTGCAGATTCAAGCAGATGCTAATAAAATCCACGAGTTCTTACAAACAAGTCATTGTACATGTACATGTAACAACATATGCAATCATTCAACTGTGAAGCAAAGATGGACCATGCACTGTATCGTATAACAATTTGATGAGAATTCTGCTTTTTTTAAAAAAAAATTTTGTCATTTACCACTGGCTGGGCTATTTAGTCATTTTTTAAAGCTGGTTTTAAGGCATAAATAGTTTTAGAAAAAAAATTCTGATCGTTTTCACAGATAGTAGATCATGATCATTTTTGCACACAAAACGTGTTCTTAGATATTAATGAAGCTATAAAAAGTTAAACACGGTCTCACAAAATTGCTGGTTCATAAACGGGGTTATAACACCCATGAATAGAACATTTTGTAGCCTTGACTTAGACCAATTCGAAGTGACATTAGTGGCCTATTAAAGTTGATCAATGTCATCCGTCTGCAGAAGGCTTCAACCTTTTTCAAAAGCTGCATTTCATTAAGTTGATTGTTAATGAAAGTTGAATTGTGAAAAGTTATAATCTTTTCTTCCCTCAAGTATCTGGTGTAACGACAAAAAAGAAGTATGACTAGTAACTTTGGCTACCCAAGGTTTTGCTTATTTAAGGTGTTATCCGAGGAGAACAAACATTTAATCAGGCTTGAAATCCAAATCTTTTGGGTAAGATTCAATGACCCAACCATGGAACCCGCTCCAGACTATATAGAGCTGCATGTACTTGACATATGAATCACGACGGGGGTCATTGCATTTGCATATCGTCTTGAAATAAATTTACAGGATTTTTGATGACCTGCAAATCGTGGTGAAAATCTGGCATATGTCTCCAATGTTTATGTTCATAAACCCATTTCTAAAGAAAATATTGTAGATATATTTTCTCAATGCAAATCAAAATAAGAAGCATGACTATTGTGATGTCTATAAACAATATCAAACTGGAAAAAAATGAATTTCATTTTTACACAATTTTGATTTTACATTTCTAAATTTTATCATTAAAAAATATGGATTATTAGGATGTACGAGATTTACATGCTTTCAAACATAAGAACTATAATCACGATTTCAGTGCCATGGGTCTATTCAGAAGCTTATTTTATGGATTTTTGAACTAGGACAATACAAAGAATAAGGCTTGAGTAAAACTATAGATAAACGTCAGAACTCGAACAGCTGTTCATGTTTACCAGATTGAATAAGATTATTTTCATTCATTAGTATAGTAATTTCAAAGCTTATATAGATAGGCCTATAAAATGTACAAATTACGAGATAACGCCATGAAAGCGAGTTGCAATACCATCTAAGAACAAATCTTATATACATCATATATACAGAAATATCAATGCTTTGACTTATTTTGGGAAACGCTTAAAGGAGTGCCCACTATATGTCTCTGAACATTGCAAACCAATGTCAAAGAAATAAAACCTTTTTTTCAAGACTGATAAAATAAGTGTCATGTACAACTGGTTAATTGTCGCCTTGAAACAAATACCATTCCTTTTTGAAAAATTCATAACTTTACGCCCTGTTGTTTTATTTCAAAACGTAAAAGTGTATATATACACAAGGTTAAAGAAGGCCACGCATGAGCACTCTGGGGGTGCGGAGTTATAACGGAACACGGAATTCACATTAAAAACCAAAATTAAAACGGCAATGCCATTTTTACTGCAGCCTTTTATTTTTATCAAACCATGGACGGCAGACTCCGTGGGCTATACCTCAATGAATGAGCAATAAAACGTATACGTCAATGGTATATATTCTTCTTGTCGTTTATGGTTTCTTAGAAATTTGCTCTTCGTCATCGTATAATGCAATAGCAATTACGAAAAAGTTAATGCCCCTTTCTAAACTTCGTCATTAATCCCATCAGCAGAAACGTTAACTCAAACCGCTGATAAATGATAAAAATAGGACTATTTCATTGTGTCGATGCAAAATACGTTCATGTAGTTTAGGAAAACGTGAGCATGTTGATGTCAATGAACAACTTATAAGTTTAGCAAGCTCAAAGTTGGCAAACCGTCACGATAAACTTTTAATAATATTAATATATTATCATAAATTGGATAAAAGAACTATAAACCACACTTAATTTCAGTTCTGCTTTTGGTTGACCTAAAAAAATCTGATTAGATTTCGTAGGCTATATGCCTACGAGTCCATTTAAGATGATATGCATTTAGATGACTGTTGAAACATGCGAGGGCAACAAGGACGTGCAGAACTATACCAAGCACTGATATATGGGAAAAAAAATTGCACAAGACTGGATATGGCTAATTCACGTATGCATGTACATGTATATGCAAAATAGTGATGTTGTTTGAACATGTTATTAGGTCGTTGCAAACTGCAAATGAGAAAAAGCTACATGACTATATCAAATATGGAAATGCGAAATATAGACAGGCAAAAATAGTACATTTTAAGAACCAATACAGAAATGGCACTTATTTTGGGCGTCTTATAATTCGGATCTTCACTATATATGTATAGTGCACATGTACGTGTACATATCCTAAAATATCATCATCATCAATATCATTCTAGACTCATAATGTAGGTCGAAATAAGATTAATATCATCCAAGACTAACCAATATCATATGATTTTTTAAAATCCGAAAACCCCTTCTTTGATGAAAGCCACCATGATATACCAATTAAGGAGTTATGAGGAATTCTGACACAATTTTGATATGTTGATGAACTGTTCCCTGACGTAAATCTAAATTTAATAATTTTTTTTAAAAATTGGAAAGCTTCCCAAAGTTATACCAGCATATAAAACTAAAACTACCATTTTAGTCCATTCTCCTGGTAACTTTTGGGACTCCTTTTGCTTGCCAAGTATTTATAAAATTTGGCGTCATATCAGGTGCCAAATAAAAGCACGAGAGAAAATCAACATTTGCATTGGCATAATTTACTAACCTATTTGTATATACGCATTCCACATACCAAACAAATTTACGCCTGCAAAGTCACGGTGGCTTTATCATTAGTTTACAAATTGCTATAACGAAGGGGTGTTAAAGATCAATAACTTTTAACTGAATATACACGATACGGTGGGCTGACCGTTATTTAAAAGCTCATTTATCAAAGAAGGCATGATTCATCGCAAGTTGTCTGCGTGCTTATGACTGCTCATTCTCAAATCCTAATTGTTTTCTTGCAGAATCAAACAGACGCATTTAAGAGTCATTATGAGCGTGATACGTCTTTATGTCCACTCCCAGCACAACCTCGAAACGTAAATAATTGCAATTACCCGTCGTGCACCTCTGATGCCAATTGCACGGACACAAAGCAGATCTGCTGTTTCAATGGGTGTGTCCACACTTGTCAAAACCACTTGCCACCACCCGCTGGTAAACAAAGTTGACACTGCCATATAGCATGAAATAACCACCTCTTTGCATGGGAATGCATTTCTGATCAAATAATGATTCTCGTTTATCTTTTCAGCACTGGACTGGGTGGAAGACACCGATAATATTTCCAGTATGAATATTTTAACCAGAACCAAATTATTAGAAATGACCGAGGAAGTGAATAGAAATGATGTAGGGCATAAAACCTCCAATGCAGAATTAAAAGGGAGGAATATTTGGCCATTAAAATTAGCCAAATTACACGTATAATGGAATTGAATTGTGAAGTTTCTTTCCCCTTCCAATCCAAAATCACAAAATAGTTGCACTAATTTTCATTAAAATGTGCTTTCTCCTAAATGTCATTTTTAATAAAGCATGTTTCCGATTTCTCACAATTAGTGCACTACAGCTGAATAATCAGCCAAATTATTGTTGTTTGCAGGTACAAATAATACGAGTGAAGAAAAGGATGGTTGTGAGTATCTTAGAACAGTTTCTAATTATGTGGGCTTTGCCACGGTGATGCGCTTGTAAATTGAGCATCGTCACCTGAACTGGCGACGCCTTATTAATCCCTAATGGGAATTAATTGGGCTGATAGTGGCTTATAATGTGTTTCGGTATTAGTTTTCACCTGCACTACGACCGTACGTAGCCTACCAGCGAGGTTGCGTGGATGTCCTGATGGCTTCAAATGTCAAGTTTATGAAGTCGGTGATCCTGTAACCGGATCAAATAACAAAGGAATGTGTATTTCGGAACAGGCAATAGGTTGGTGAGTTCATTAAACGTCATTTATGTTAGTAATTAATAGTAGCTGCAGTCCGTGGTATAGTGAAACGAGATGAATTTATACATGGGTGGTGCAAAGGGAAATTCCGCAAATTGTGCTATAGGCTCAAGGTATCCAAGTAAAACAATACTAACAAAACGTAAAAGGTTAATTTTAGAGGTGTCTATTTAAGCTAAATAATGTATCTGTGGTGTCACATGGGTACTGACACTTAAAAAAGACAAACTCGTTTATAATGAGTTCAGGATTATTGTGCCATAAATAGCCGCCAACTAAGCAGGATTAACAAGGTTGCTGCAAATGGATAATTTCAGTGTATGAACATGAAATAATTGTTTATTTAAACAGATTCATGCTGTGTTCGGTGACTACTAAAGTAAACCACATGCGTTAGTGAATTATGGGCTCAGAAGAGCAAACGTTGCCATCATGACACGTAATTTTACATGCAGCACACAAACAAAGTTATATTCAACATTGGAGCAGACAAATTTCAGTAATAAATATCAGAAATGGGCCAGTTTAAGTATGATGCAATGTCAAACAAATTAACCAAATTGTGTATCCCATGATCGTATGGAATTCAAGCATGGCCATCAATAAACAAACAAATACCACAGAGTGGAAGAGATTACTTGATCCTGTAAACTTTTTAGGACAATATAGGCAATTCTTATAGGTTATACGACTTTAATATAAATCAGCTATTTCTGAGGATATAATTATATTATATTAGAATTCAAATATTGGTTTTTGCGGAACTTTGGTTTAATATTTACATACCGTTTCCGTATCTTTATGATTTTTAGACGTTAGAGAAGAATCAGGAAGCATAAGAAGTTCCTCAACCAGAGAAATTGGTAAATAAAGAATTTCATTAAAATACATTTACAGTCTTTATAATGTTACAGGTTGATGATCGAAGGTTGCAATTTAGTTTGCAGCAATATTATTCCCATAACTTTTTAATTTATTTATATTTGTAGTATATCTCCCTGGAGGATGTCTTTTAAAGGCCAATGAATACGAAGATTTGGAAAAATTCCTGAAGCATGGTCATTACGTTAGCTGGTAAGATTTCAAAAGTTATTTAAAACTGGATTGATTTTTTAATTATCTACATGTACATGTTATTATCCTTTCTATTTTAGTAAATGCGAGGATGGATCTGTACTCTGTAAAGTGGACTATAATAGCACTTTGATTTCCACTTGAGAATTCAACACAAGACTTCATTAAATGCGTCATAAACCATTAGTTGTAGTGATAAAACTTTGAAATAAATTCTCAATATTAACAATTCACATATCTCATATGATGATGAAAGTAAATGTAAATTATCTTTTCTATACAATGTAGTTTCTTAAATATTCAACAATTTGTTTTTGAATTTTAAAGTTTGTTTAAGAAAAATAAATTCGCGAAAACAAGTTGTACATATATATGTTGTATGTTTTCAATAGGCATGATCTGTTGGTGATAAAATTATACATTAAAAGTAAAAGTTCTGTCAATTCCGACCCAGACTTAGTGATAGCGTACGATATTCTAGATGTACGAACCTTCTTTTAAAATAAAATTTATTTCTTTTAGGCGTTTTCAGGTATTTTTATATTGGATATTTCCAATGGGAATTCGTATTTCCAAAAGTTAAATAAGCTATAAAAAATATTGATTTTTCGCCATTTCTTATAGCTATCTATAGTGTTAAGTTTCAGAATGTATATTTAGGACAGCATCTTTCCTCTTAAAATCTCCCATTTCCTTGTAACTCAAATTTCGTTAATTCTAGGTTCTATAACAAAATTGCACTCCTTAATTGCTTATGTAGTGACTGAGATCAAGTAATTGATTATGTGTATGTATGTATACTCGCTACTTAGATCAGCGAATTAATCAAAGCATTTCCTAGAGATGATTATTATTGCAATAAGCATATCGCCTTTCGTTTAGTCGATTATGTTTCAATTAGCGTCGCAATCCTACACCGAACAATTATTAACTGACGAGGAAATAATTTCGATACGATGCAGATCTCAGAAATTACATATTTATACGAAATCCGCATAAAAGTCACTTGTAAATAAACAAAGTAATTTGACTTGCAAGAAAATTGGAATAAAAACACACACAAAAAACGTTAACCAAAATCATTACTAACCATCATTAGTAAATAGGAAACAAAATATGAAAACAATTTGACTGAAAATATAACGTTTAGCCCTATCAAGAAATGTATTTCCGCATTCAAAGTTCGCCTACGCTTATGCATTTATTTCCTAAAACAAATTACTAATTTCCTGTCAGCATTATAATAATAATGAAATGGAAGTATTCAAACCCTATTTGTCCTAATTGCACGCACAATGTCGCAACACTTAGGTGCATGTCAAATGCTATTATCTTTACTCTTGCACAGCTAAGAAACGCATAATTGTTAATGCTTAATTGCATTAATATGGCTATTCATACGTAAAAAATACCTAAAATGGATGAAATGGACTACTGTACGTCGTATCGTACGTCTTTCCATTAAGTATTCGTTTAAGTTATATTAACCATCTGATGGTTCTGTACGTTTCGAAGAACTTAAGACTGTATTCAATCGTTGTAATAATGGTATGTCCTGCGAAGACTATGTTTTCCTTCAACTTACAAAAATTATCAATGCCTAAGTATGATTTTTATGTACCTGTTTATACTTGTTTTCGTCTATCAGATTAATCGAGCATTTGGTACCATAGCAATCCGTAGCAAGTTGATTAACCTCAAAACGCATTGTATTTTCCGGCCAATTCAGAAAAATGCAATTTCGTAAATGTATTTTCGTTTAAACTTCACTTTTAGAGAAACCTAGCTATTATGGCATGCAATTCAATGTTTACAGGGCATCAGAAGTTCGAAACTAATTTAGCAAAATATTAATTCATATTAATTATTTAGATCCTGAAATTAATTTATTTCCACGGTGACCACCATGCATAATCCCATTGCACCATTGCAGGTTTGGTTTACCACATATCGGCTCAAAATCTTTAGGTAGGCAATCCCGATTTTTTTCAGAATCTCACAAAAAATAGGTATTAATCTAACACAATGAAGCATCGACGCGATTTCAACATAAAATAAAGCAAGTGACGAGTAAAAACTTCTGTATGGCTGCCCCTGGCCCCAAGCATTGTTCGATTCCTATTCACTATATTTTTTTGGACATAACATCTAAAATTGGCTTCACGCGTCTATTTTTAGCCTCGTTTTGATCATCTATTGACCCGGAGATCGCCTAAAATCCGCCTCTACGCTTGATTTCATTTCCAATTCCCCAAACGTTAAATGTCGTGAATCAGTTTCTGATTCGCATCATTGTTGTTAGGTATTATGAAATACTAACCGAAAAAAGTGAGGATAATTGTCATCCATTGGATCTGGATACATAAACATATACTACATCGAATGAGAGAGCCACGTGGGCGTTCGAGAGGTGCACTGTAAGTCAAAAGTGGCAAATTAGAACACAAAATAGGAACACAATTTGTTGCTCGCTTAGAACACAAAAACACA
>JAQGCC010003320.1:0-15691 GCA_034698905.1 Xestoiulus laeticollis
GCTAGTGGTGTACGTTTTCAATGGTAGAACTTAATCCTAGCCGATCAGCCGGTCAGCCGAAAGTTTGACGAAAAGGACTTTGACGAACTGTCCGGCCACCCAAATGTCATTTCAAACAATATACTGAGGTTTTGTAAATCATTTCATGTTTGAAATAAATTTATTTCTGGAGATATAAGGAAAACTATGGGTGTTCATACCTCGAATTATAAAGCAAGGATAAAGAAAGATAAAAGTTTTACTATAGCTAGCTACGAAAAGTAAATCCATCACATTTGCAGAAACAAGGCTATCAATGCCTGCTTGCAGGCTGTCATATATATGATGCATTAACTTTACATAACATTATAATTTGGGAGTAATGCTATTATAGGCAAAGCCTAGTTTTATAAGATAATTAACTTTTGAGCGAACCCAAGCAAATTTTAGACAAGTTAGTGGGGAAATTTGACTGGCTTCACCTTGGTCAGCTGAACTATATAGGAAATGTTCACAAAAGTATGCTAGTTTTCCGAGTAGTTTTCACACTTGCTTAGAGCATTACGTACATTCTCTTGGTAAATCTAGGCAATAGAAAAATGCTAATGCTTCAATGAGATTGCGCTTATTAGTATTAAAAGGCTTAAAATAACAGATGCAATGTGCCTGTGTGCATTCTCCCTATATATAAGTTATACTTGGACAGGTACCAAACTCACCAGTTTTTTCAGTTTCATTGAATTCTAACTTTCGATGCGCCGGAATTTGAAGTTTGTCATCAACTGGGTAAACGAGAAAGGCTCTTGGAGATGCATTTGAAGTATTATGTTGATCTTGGTACTCGTATTCATCGCGAAAATCATACTTTGATTGCAAATCAGCGTACGCAGCCATTTTGATAGTGCTGAACTGCTGAAAAAGTGAACTATGAGAATTGTACTACTGCTGCCATCTAGAAGCAATTTGAAAAAGCTCAAGGTCGGACAAAAATGGCGCCAAAATTTAAATGTCGTTGTGTATTTTTTTTAAGAATTCAAAGTTATCGAGTTAAAATTGCACAGAAAATGTTTATTCAAAAGTAGTTTGCTAAATTTCATAGCATTTTAAAATTGCAGCTGTAGCTAAAAGTTCGCCCCAAATGATAGCTAAATGGTAATTTGTATAACCAACCATAAAAAAATAAATAACAAAATTGAAAATTGATCAATTCCTGTGGAATTAAACATCTTTGTTTAAGTTAATGTTACGTTTCTTCTCGAGCAAGCTTGTTCATTTTTTTCATTAATTTACGAGAGAGCGGTTTGCAATACACGCCGTTTACCATCTTAAATTCTTTGCTGCGATGTTCGACAGCACCATGCTGAAGTTGAAAAGCGCACAAGGCATGCAAAGGCCGTAACAGTATCTGCAATGTAAAAAAAAGTTCTAACCCTTAAATTAAACCAGAAAAAAAATATAAGCAGCATACCTCATTGATATAAGGTTTCCCTTCTAGCACGGAGAGTGTTAATGCTGCAGATTCAACAGTTGAAAGGCATCCTTCGGAAGGTTGAGTTTTAATGACATATTCGCTTCTTCCTGTTGGGCTAAGTTTAACCTACAACAGATGCACATTATAATTAAAGTCAATATTCATAAACAGGAATCAAAGCTACATGTACTTAATTGCAAAAATGAAATGCCCAAGAGGAACTCACTTGCTGCATTTGCTGCAAATATGGACTATTGTGATAAATTGATCGAGCTTGAGGCCATGTGCCATCTATGAGAACGATAGCATATGGCTTTTCATTTCTTGAAACTGGAGGTAAATCGGTAATATTCGCTGCAGTTTTTCCAGGATATACGAGAATTGCATCATATCCATTAATCGCATTCAGGATTCTATACATCGATAAACAGAATAACTTTGGTTGAAATTTGGTCAACAGGATTTTGATATACAAGCAGCAAATTTGTTTTTTTCAAATCTGTTAACATATCCACTATTCTAATAAGTTTAGACAATAATAATAAGTTTAATAATAAGTTTGCTGTTAGCAATTATGATTCCTACTTGGATTGACTAAATTTTCTTCCTTTAATAATGACACATCTGCCTTTGGCCAGGCCTGCCATGAGGATAGGTGCTGTACGCAAGCATTGCTTTTCCTGAATAAGCATAATATAAAATTTGAATATCATTTTTTTATAAAATACATGTAGCTCATTCGATGTCAATTTGAAACGCTATAAAACTGACCTCACTTGGGTGCTGCAAAATAACAATTCTTGACTCAGTATTTATTGGATCTTTTTGAAGGTACTGACACCAACAAACTTTAATGGGTCGCCTATATAGTACAATAGAAAATGCACAAAATTGATGAATTATATAAGATAAATTTTGGTCATAAATAACACTTAAAGAGTTTTTTTACCTATGGGGGCATGCAAGGATTTAAGATACAAAAATAAGTGATATTGGTTGGTTTATACTGTAGGTTTAGTGGGTATGGCTTCTTTGGTTAAACATTTCATTGTTATTTGGCCCATTGGTTTCTTTGTTGACAATACGATCTTAGAAAAAATATTCTATTGGTAGTTTGAGCTGTTTAATTTATTAATTCAGCTAATATAGGCTACAATTAATCAAATCAATAAAATGCCAAAATTAGAATGATAGAAACCAATAGAATTTATCCATTGTTTTCTATTGAATTTTTGACCAGGGTTATGGTCCAAAGATTCAAATAATTTCTAGGAAATCAGATGACTGTGTCTGGTCCAGGCACACACGAGTATACATGTAGGCTACATGCCATCAAATTAGAACAACAGTTCCTGATTTGATCAAATATGAATTAGTAGCCATGCCGGTTGGTCATATTCGCCGTTTTATCATATCTACGTATTACAATTGAATTATACTACCTGCAGTTATCACATAAACTTCTTTTTGGATTTGGTTCCAAAGGCACAGTTTCAAATTCCATAAGGAAATCGTTTTCAACATAGGTTTCTTCCATCCCCAAAGCAGCACCATGCAGCCTGCGCCCTAAACCCAGCAGACGATGATTGATTTTATGAACAGCACTTTTATCGCCAATGTTCCTTGAAATGTATTCTATATTATTTATAACTTTAATTAAGCCACTCCTTGTATTAAAATTATGTTAAAGGGCTAAACTTTACACATGTAAAACATTATAAGAAAAATATTAAAATAGATATTCATAATACCTTTTTATGAATGACCCCATAAGCATGGAGCAATTTTCTTAAGCCAGAGCGCCGTGTCAAGATTCCCATTCGCATCCACTCCTACTGCCCTGCAAGACATCGGCTATTTTCCACGTGTTGGTAGTGACCTATACAATATAAATTAATTAGAAGTAAGTTATTATAAAATCACAGCTATGAGACTCGAGAAGTGTTACTTTTGTTCATCAACCATTTATCCTGGTCATGGAATTCAATTCGTTAGGAACGATTGCAAGGTATGTTCAGTTCTCTTGTTTTTTAACCTATGGTGGCCATGCACCAATAAGCCTAACGCCATCTTCATTTTTTAGATTTTTAAATTTTGCCGATCAAAATGCCACAAGTTATTTAAACGCAAGCGTAATCCACGTAAGGCAAGATGGACCAAAGCATTTCGCAAATCTGCTGGGAAAGAACTTACCGTGGATCCATCATTTGAGTTCGAGAAAAGAAGAAATGTTCCGTTAAAATACAACAGAGAGCTATGGAAGGAAACTGGTAAGAATATGTTGGTGGTCAAGTTATCATTTTGTCTGGTTATTTCATGATGAATTGAGTCTAATGAATTGGCATCGTGGTATAGCCACGTTGGCCAATATATGATTATGTTTAATCTTCTCTCTGAATTCGTCATTTCTGCATTTGCCAATTTTGACAGTGTTTACTGTTGACATTAAAAGTAAGTTTAATTCATTACAGTTAAGGCAATGAAGCGTGTCGAGGAAATTAAGCAAAAGCGACAAGCATTATACATCATGAACAGGTAATATATACTGCCAATGATTAAATTTAAGACATTTAAGGCACGAGTTAACAAAGTTATGCTTTTAGGCAACAGAAGGGCAAAGAAATACAGAGAGAAAAAGATGTCAAAGAAGTTCAAAGGGATATGGCTCTTATCAAATCTCCTGCTGGTAAACAAATATATACATGGTTTTATGGTTGTCCGGATCAAATACATAATTGTTTTTTTTATAATTAATTTTTTAGCTAATCTTGTTAAAGCGGGACAAAAATTGGTCGAGTTTGTCGAAGATTCTGAAGAAGAAATGGCAATTAATTCCCTTTACAAATCGCCTGCTGGTAAAAACTTATTAATCAATTTTATTTTTTTGAAGTTTGTGTTGTCCAGACTAGTGCTGCTATTAACATTTTTAAAATTTTTAGCTGTGCGAGTCAGAACGGAGGCAAAATTGCTCGAAGCCGTTCAAGAGTCCGATGAAGAAATGGCATTTGAATAAAACACACACGATCAATTTAATTTTTCATGTACAGCTCCTACAAAATAAAACAAAACTTGACCTTACTTAATAAGATGCTATTCTTTCAATTTGGTTTTCTGGCTCTATCTCTAATCTTAGTCGATTTAATGACCACGAGAAGTACTGCGTAGGAGAACAACTTAGGATCAGATCTTGTTTTTTGTCATAGTTGGAAAGAAGGACTTTATGTAAATGTAGATGAGTGGGAACTGCTTCTGACTTCAGTAGCGGTACTCGTAGTTGTTGGCACAAGACATCTGAAAGGAACTGAAAAAAATAAATCAGTAAAACGTTTTTTCAAAATAACAAGTATGTAATGTTAACAAGGCCCTTTCGTTTATTTACTTTGATGTTGTATGCAGCTCTATTAAAATGACTAACAATGACGGGTTTCCCAAGGACTGATTTGACTCTAGCAGAATACATCCCATCGCCAAGAATTGGAGCCAGCTTGTAAGCCATAAAAACTCTTAAGAAGTGCATTTTATCTGCAATAAATCGTACAAGCTCAATCTAAATCAAAATTTTCCAGCATCAAAATCCAGCAATTAATAAAAAAATGCATGCCGTACTTTTGGATGTTTCCACTTCAACTAACGCTGTATTGTACATGTTATTAATGGTTAATATCTTAGTTCGTGTTAACACTGGTATTAAAATTTGCTTCTTAATTGCATTAGAGGACACTTTGTTCTCAATAACCGGCTATAAAAACAAATCGCATTATACAATTTACATCATTTCTTTACACAATTTACTGCATTGATAAAAAGGTGGTCCGCTCAATACTTACAACTTTTTCTTTGAATTCCTTGACATCCACCAATTTAATTCCAACTTTTTCCAACTTTCCATGTGTCTGAGGGATGAATGTTGTTATAGTCCTATAAAAATAGTTTACATGTATAGGTCCAATACTCCAAATTTTCATACTTTGGCTTCCCATAACAATAATATTTTTATCACTTTCGTAACCTACCAATAAGTAAATGCAGGCACCTGCTTTGCCTGGCTCCTTTTGAAAGCTAAAGAAATAGCCTCTGCTGCTGCAGAGCTTGCAGCCAACAGCATAATTCCACTTGAGTATCTGGAACAAATGTAGCCCAGACCCATTTGTTATATGTGCATATGTACAATATAAACAAGTAGACGAGTAAAAATCGCTTAATTGCTAATTTACCTTTCAGGAGATTTAACTACTTCAAGTGATTTCAAATTCAGTCGTTCCATTAAGTTTGGCAAAATTTCTTTAATGGAATAGTCGCAATGTGGCATGCCAGTTGTTGTTAGGGTTTGATTGACTATTCTTGATTTATTATCTGGGATTAGTAGAGAGAAAAGTTAATAATTGCAATATATACAGATATTCATAAATAAAAAATATGAGCAAATTATCAATTACCACGATTGCCATGCTTATTGTCTTGGGCAATAATGGAAATTCCAAATGGTTTATTGATTGCAACAAGGTCACCTAAACGAATAAAACAAATTATTATAATAAAGCTGTTAAATTAATAGTATAGACGGACGTTCAGATCCACTGTTGTGTATCGGTACAGCCTTTAGAGGCTGGAAATAAGAGGCAAACAATGTTTACCTCTATTCTTGATTTACCTCTTATACTGTGTTTTCCTGTTAAAAAACCAATACAACATTTGAAGAAATTTTATGGTCTTATATTGCTATTTGGCTCATTGGTTTCTATTGTTGACAACATGATTATAGAAATTTTTTATTGTTTACCTGCAGTACGTATGACCAATAGAATTCATCTATTGATCTCTAATATTCTCTATGAAATTTTAGATCAAGATTAATTAGCATTGAACGTTGAGCACCATGCATGCAACTCAATATTTAGCAAACTCTTGTTTGAAGAATTAAATCCAGGTTGGAAATGTTATAGTATTGATTGCCAACAACAAACAAACATTGAAAATGTTAAATGGGCTACATGCATGTACATGTAGGCTATATGGAGACTTTTTTCCATACCCACAATGTTTGACACCCATTGTTAGTCCATCCATTGACGTAAATATGGATAATTGTAGCTTTTCTCATAATTATAGGCTACCATTCAATATCGTACCTTGGTTGTATATGATAGATTTTTCAATGGCGTCTACGAACTCATCTCTTGAATTCCATGGATACAAATTGGTATAAGGATGGCCCGGTTCAAACTTAGTATGCTTATACGAACCATTTTCCTTGCCAGTGCTATGAAATCTCAAAAAACTAACTCCTGGTTTAATTTTTAAAAGACGTAGTTTCAACGAAACAGCAGACATGATTTCAAAATACACACGAGATTACCGTTCTGGAAAGTTGAAACTATGGCATGCCGTTTCACTAGGTATAATTTCTCTATAGAATATGAAGTGCCATCTGGGTATTTATTCAGAAATAGCTACTCTGTACAGGGTTGCACAAAATTGTATTTTTAATTAAAAATACAATGTAATAGGTTGAAATTGTTTTTGGTTAAAAAAATTATGATTTCATCAATTCATTGTTGACCGATTTTAAATTATTGCAGGTGTTTACGTTTATTAAAAAAAAAAATTAATGGCCGGAGGGGGGTGGGGGTGTTAGAGCACACCCTCATTAAATTATTATGATAAGTGTGAATTTAAACCTTAATATAATATTCCTAGAAAATTTCGTTTTTAGTATTTTTTAAAGAGAATTTTGATAAACATTAATATGCTGGATATAAAATGTTTTAAAAACCACTTTTTTCGAGTTAGACTAATAGGAGAAGAATTTGGTTGAGTACAATTATTAGAATTGGTTGAGTGAAAAAGTGATGCAATGTCATTAAAAACCATTTAAACCAGCATTTTAATTGCTGAACTGTGGTAAGTGGGATATATATGTTTGTCTAGCCCGGTTAGCTCAGTCGGTAGAGCATTGGACTTTTAATCCAAGGGTCATGGGTTCAAGTCCCATATCGGGCGTCTTTTTTTTAATTTTTATTCATTCAGAATTTCATAATTTCAAATAAAAAAGCAATAGGCAGTGTCAAATAGTTGATTGGCAGCTCTTTAGAGTGGTTGGAATGTCATAGGAGTTTCATTGGAATGTTCTCCTTATGACGTTACAGCAACCACAATTCTGTCAAGCAAGTAGAAAATTGAATGAATGCCTTTTTGCTGTTTTGTAAAAAAATATTTTGGAATTAAAGCCAGAAAAAGAAATGCGCCCGATATGGGACTTGAACCCATGACCCTTGGATTAAAAGTCCAATGCTCTACCGACTGAGCTAACCGGGCTACATGCTACTAGTGGTCCTACTGATAACAGTTGGCAAATCAATACGTCGTGTTTAGGCTTCTTTTTTACATTTATTCATTTGCTAATGTAAGCAGTCACTAAATCCCGAGGCTCGCGGGCCATTTTTGGCCCACGGATCTTATTATGGCTAATATCTTCAACCCAGAAGCATTTTATTAATTGTTTATTTTTATAAATGTACAGCCTCAATACATATCGAAAAAATGTAGCCATGAGTTTAGGGTTCAGATTGATGAAGGCTATAGGCTTAAAACATAGTTTTATGTAAGTAGTGTGTACCATATGCATTGGATAACTTTGAAATCAAGAAAAAACTTTTTCTTAATTTTAAATTTATCCAAAGTGCGTACTGTATATGTCTGGCTTTTATCAACATTATACATATATTGTATATAAAACAGGGCTACATCTAATATATGCTATTAAGTATTATATACAATAAAAAATTGCCCGCGGGCCAGATGGTGAACACCACTGCTATAGACGTTCAAAGTTATCTGTTAATTGGTCCGCACGTTAATTACAAAACCATAGACACATATAACAAAAACTATACATAATTAAAAAACAAAATACACAAAGCAGACTTCAATCAAATATATTTCTCATTGAACTGATAGTCGCACAGGGATAAAATATAGTAAAACCTGCTAAAAATGATCACCTAAAAATTTGATAAATTGGACACTGTATGCATGTGGTCACCATATAGAGAACAGCATATTTTTGACATTGTACATGTACTTGCTAATTTGAAACTTTTGAGCTGTTTGTTGTAATTTAAAAGGTTTTTCTACTTTAAAAGCTCAATTTTATCTTTATAAACCAATGCTCTGTAAGTTTTCAATGAAAATGTTTGCATTTTAAGAAATGTTTTCCAAAATTTGCTTTCGTCGAAAGAATGCACTGTAAGACTGAAAGAATTAAGATTATTCATATAAGCATCACTTTTCCAGGTTTTACTATGCTGGATATATTAAAAATATAAATTTTACTTTATTTTGTTCTGGCTACATAAGATGCTTAAATACCTCCGAAAAGCTCTCATCATACAGTAGAACCTGTCTAAAATCATACTCTTGTCACCAGTGAACAAATTAGATTTAGACAAGTTCATTTATACATGGGTCTATGCAAGTCGGGATTGGTATATGTTATGATTTTAGAGAGTATATTCTTTTACACAGGATTATTTTAGATGAGTTCTACTGTATTTCATATTACGTACACTTTTATTAAATAAATTAATTAAACCACAGCTGTTTTTTTTCCACATCGGTATTGCCATATGCTGCCCCTTAATGCTAACTGACTACGATTAGACGATTGTTAGCAGAGATTGCCTGCTTAGTTAAAAACAAGGGGAATCCAAATAACTTAACAATTCCTTTTTAACCTCTTGAAACATGTATACGTTTGTTCTAAGTAAGAATTCTCATTCCATGCTTTCAGAAAAAAAATCTTTATATCCATGTGCAAGTTTAAGTAAGTGATACCGTGTTGCTTCAACGCCAGATGTCGCAGGTCTCAATACCAAGGTTTCATCATGCTCCAGAGCCAAGAAGGGCTTGTAAAAAATGCAACAGATGCTCAAAATTCGCATGAGATGGCGCTGGCACAAGTGCTGAAGTGCCGTGCAATGATCCGGTATTTGCTGCCAGGAACCTGTATCTCATTCCATAGATGTTCCAGTGTGGACACGGAGGTGCCGTGACGCGAACGCTATCCGGACAAATGCAGTTGTCGGAGCACATGTCATGTTCCCTCTTTCGGCCGACGTGTTTACAATGTCCAGAGTAGCGCTTTTGGCCCACAGGTGGTACCGTCCCGCCGTGCACGGATAAGCCATCAAGGATGTAAAACTCTTGTTGGAATTCCCTCAGAACCAGAGGCGCCACTCTTCTCCTGATGTGAATTTGAAACCCGTCCAAGAGGCAATTTTGTGAATGAGTTTCAATGCTAAGGAAGATCACAAACTGTCGCCGCGCCACAAGAGTGCGAGCACCAAGAAATCGTTGCCGGCTCTTGCACGACGGATATCCCGTGGAGCCGGGCTCGACTTTCACCAAGGACCTAAAGATGACCACCATCATCAGCATCAGGACTGCATCAAGGTAAGGTCCAATTTGGATTTTGGGCTAGCTTATTTGAAAGTTGCGAAATGCGTATGGCATTGGTTCTGGACCGTGTCCATGCAACATGCATATGATAGAATAAATTTCAGAAAGTCATCTAATTTGTGGAATTTTGTTTTACTGTCAATGCAAACTTGTTCTTTTTTCAAATAAACCTCATTTTAGTTAATTCCAAAACCACTGGTGGTGTTTGGACATTAATAATGCCATTTTGAGTAGGCCCCTATACGACCACGTGCTATTTGCAACCGGGGATGCTAAATCTGAATTTGGCCAATTCTTGTTTTAATACTTATTTTAACTTTAAAACTTTACCCACTTTGATATGTAGAATCTTTCATAATTTCACTGAACTTTACGTAAAATTCTAAGATTCTACCACAGTTTTTTTGATCATTACACTTTGTTTGTTTTGATTAAACATCTATCCTATATAATTATTCAGTTTCATCATTTACTCTATTGGGTTTTGATTTTTAAATTGTGTCCAATTTAAACCAAAATTTGTGTATTACATTGCAAATGAAAATAGCTTTAAAAATTTTAACGAAATGAGAAGTTTTGATGCATTTTGCAAATTTACCATTTATTAAAATGCTTCTTTTTGCATTTTTTTTTTTAATATCTGTCTATTAAAAAATTCAAGTTAAAAAAGTGATGTAATGCAGATGCATTTTTGCATCTTATTTTGTGAACATCTTAATTTAAGATATTTTGATTTGAATTAAACCAAAATTAAAAACTATCCAAAATAGCCAGATTTAAAAATATTTTACAGAAAAATTTCCATTGCTTAATTATTTTTATAACACCTTTGACTGGGAGTTTCAACTTATGGGAATGATAAGCTAAATGCAGATTTATGAACTATAGGTGGCTGAAATATTTATGTCGAGGGTACCAGATGTGATTTATGCCGTGATACATGTATGTATATTATATATGCATTCTTATCAGATAATTTCAAACAGTGATGTTTAACTACGCGTATACAGATCTTTACATTGCCATATTACACATAAAAAAGTAATGTAATATGAATATATAACAATAATATAATTTTTATTACATTATTGAATATACTTTTGTTCTGTACACCATTGAACGACTACATGTACAATATAGTAGACTTTTTTTTAAATTAAGGCATAATATATTCCATATATATTACCGTAAAGTCAGCACAAAAATGCCATATGGCAGGGAGATAAAATACCACATGTACCGTATACAAAAAACAAGTATAGAGAATTCATGAAGAATTTCTATCGGTTAATCTGTTTAAACTATCATGACAGCTATGAGTTAAATTTATAAATTATAACATCAGTGACTTATTCAAACTCAAAACAAACATATCTTGTATTGAAGTCAATTTTTCCAAAAAATTGGGTTCACTCCAAATTGTACACGAATCAGTGAAAAAAAGACTCGAATGTATTCTAGTCCATGAGTGACGGGTTTTCCCTTTAGCTAATGGCAAACATATTGATGCGAATATATAAACATACGATTAAAAATAAACCGGAGTTAATGGAAGCCTGCAACTAATATTTCCCTTCAATAATTTCGCTTTCAAATTGAACGGTCTTGTAGGAACTTTCCAAACTGTTTTGCCGGTGATGAAAGTAAATCGACTTAAATTTTGGTAGATAATAAGATTTGTCAAAAAAAAACTTACTTGTACGTGAGCTTAATGGTAAATCATCTCATCGCGGGAAAGACATTACTGCACTTTATTAATGACATTAAGTTAGGTTTCACATACCTAAAGGTAACACGAAAAGGCAATATCCATATATGGATATCAGTGATTCCATATATGTGAGCATACAGTTTAATGAATTAATTACTGGTGACACCAAGAGATGTCCCCTCACCTTTAAGCTGAACTTTCGTGTCTTTTTTAACAAGTTTAATTATAGGATGGCTTCTTCTGTGATTTCCAGTTAATATAGGACCTATCATATTAATGACATATTCCCAGTATGCACCGCGATAATGACAGTTTGGCATTTTAATCTCAACATTCTCGAACGCAATCTCACGTTCGGTGAAACTTAATTGCATCGATGAACTGAAATCACCTCTCCAATACATATTCTAAGAAATTCAAAAGTGCAAAACCGACAATCAAGATAGCGGCTGATTTTTTTTTCTCAGATTTGAAGCACATAAACATATAATACATTCAAGACTAGACCCATAACCAAATTAAAAATCATTAAACACTAGCCTAGCTAGGTCACGAATTCTATCTTGTCTTGGACGAAATAAAAATTGTTTAACATGTTTTTCATATACGCATGCGCGAGTGACGTCACTTTAGTAGCTAGATATCTACATGTATACATCAACTATATATGAGGCTATGGGTTTTGTTGGCATTGAAATTTAGAAGCTGAATGGCCTATTCATATCATAACGGCGCTTCATTTTATTGCCTTCACTTTTATTTCTGGTCTGCAAAAATGTGTTTTTTTAACCAAATTTATATTTGGCTTGGTCACACTAAAACAAGATCTAAAACAAGGTCGAATTCGTGACTGTGGTTAGTGTCTCAACTATAATAAATTCTGATTTCAAAATATATCTCCCCCCAAATTATCCATTTAGAAAGAATTAGTAATTCTATATATGTAAACATTAAACCAAAAGTAAATTAGTTATCATAAATATAGTAAGACATTTAATTCAAAATGTTTCGAATGATATATAAATTTCATTTTTCACCCACTGCCTGTCTCATATATATTTCTAAAAGATGTATTTTTTAAATTAAAACTTTAATTAATAACTGTCCAATGTTAAATTCCGATTCGTTAATGATAAAAATGGTGTTAAAGCATGTAGAAGCGTATTGCATTGATTTTATCAAGAATTTGAGGCAACTATAGTGGAAATATATTGAGGCCACTATAGTGGAAATAAAGTTAAATTACATTCACGTTACGAGTTTTATGTGAAATTTATGGCATTTGCTACTTATAACTCGAATACGTGACAAGAAATTATTAATACAAAAATATGCTATTCGTAAATGATCCTTTTTCAACTTTTTTCAATGACTTTATTAGATTCCTATTCCTGGTATACTGAATTGCTCCACACGACAGCTGCATACAAGTTACCATTTTTAAAACATTTAAGCATTATCTCATTGGATCCTCTATATCTATATACATTGTATACCAATATTTAGCTTCCTCATAGCAAATACGTAATGATAGATTTACTGCTTTAGCATTATAAAAAGCAAGTATACATTTTTCAAGAAAATTGGTTATATGTGCACATAAATTTTGTCCTTATTTAACTACAGTATAGACGATTCAAAGTGCACTATCGCAAATTTTTATACTTTCGCATCTTCATGGATTTTTTGTCTACAGCAATGGATCATAAATCCGTTTTTATGTCTAGAATGCGTATAAATATGTTGTGGTCGATGAAGCAGAAGTTCCCCAGGATAAAATTTTAATCTCATGCATGTTACCGTTATAATCTAATATGCTTTCAGAATGAAATCGCACTGTCACCAACGTTTAAATGAATCAGAACGAGTGCATATACATGTAAATATATGTTGCATATATCTTTCTCAAATATAAATTTGAAAAAGATATATCTACATGTTTAAGTTACTCGTTTGGAATTGTCATTAGTCTCTATGGTCATAAATGATCAATTTCAAAGCAGACCTTATTCCAAAGTTTCATTATTTTTTACCATTATTTTTTAGTTATTTTTTATTATTTTTTAGTTTTCTATTTTAAAGTAAAGCATGGATTTTACCACTAATTTTTAAATAAATTCGCTTTTTCCTTTCAAAATGATGAAAATTAACTTCATCATCCACCCATAAAGAAACATTATAAAGGGATTCATGTTCCGTGGAATTTTAAATTCAAGGTTTACGTTTAATGATATATTATACGTACACATCATATAAACTCTAAGCAATTATGTCCTAAAATGCAAGTAACGCTTAGCCGTATATTTTCCATTATAATCTATCCCCCCCCCCACAAAAAAATAAACAGTTTGTTTACTAGTTTTGCAATAGAAAATTCCCTCTCGAAATCCCCTTCGTGTGTTTATATAATGAGTGCATGTGCATACTTTATATGCAAAACAGCCGCGGATAAATATAATATACGACGTGGTTTAAAAACGCCAGTGACATAAAAGTTTATGTTTTGAATCGTGGTTATGATTCCAGATCTGAGGTCACACACACAATTTCATGCATATTGCATGTATTTTGATAGATGGCCATACTTGCTTGCATGAAATTAAAAAGACTAGTCGTGGCAATTTCTGCTGCCCTTCTCGCTCAATATTTCACTATAATGGCACGAAGCCTATAGAACGCCACGACATGCAGCCATATAAAACTTTACCCTACAAAATAAAGTATCCAAACCGAAATATTTACTTAGCAATTTGCACATATGCCAAACCGACGTCGTTTCTGCAGCTAGTTAGCATAATACCTTCCATCGTCAATCAGCAGCCTGAATGCCACGTGGAATGTCATATCAGCCTAATTTTATTTTCAGAGTATTGCATAAATATGGATGAAGATTTAAACTGATTTACCTGATTTTTCAAGAGGAGTATGGTAAATTGGAACGCTTATTATTTTTGAATTCAAATCCGTGTTCAAATTCGACTCTTTTACAAGTTTGTCATCCATGTCTATTTACATGGTATAGCAGGCATTTAATTAAACATGGTTAATCTACCTTGCTATTAAAATCCATTCGGCGGAATGAACATCATTCAAAACCCTGTTTTCGAGATGCATTAATGTACCTTGAAAAAAAGTTGAACATGGGTATACCATAACAAGAGAATTAAAGCATTCTTTCGGAAATTCAACTTCAACTTTAATTGCATTTAATATATTTTTTTCATATTTGGAATTTTTTTTGTCTATAAGCGAATCATGACTAGGGTGAAATGCATTTGAAATTGGAAATTTAATAATGCATTTTAAAACTGCATTAGATTTACGTCGTCTCTATCATAGACAGAATAATATTCAGTATGAAACATCGGTCTTAACGCCTGATATAAATCACATGTGATGCAATTTATTGTATAAAAAAAGAATGTCTGCTTTATTACAAAAATGCACTTGTTTATAACTGTGTTACTATATTTAATGTCATGAAAATGCATGTGCATTTTGTATTACAAAACGAACAGGGGAAATTAATTTAATGATATATACATATTTATGGTTCCATACGTTTGCTAAAGTTTTAATTAAAACACTCTTTAAAAACTGAAAAGAAGCTTTGCCAATTACTAAAACGTCTCATCTTTCAAGAGTAAGAATTATCGGATATTAGCCTATACAATTTATGTTTGTAAAATAGCAAATAGCATGAAAAAAGCTACAAGTGCTAATACCACTTTTCTGCCAACATTCAAAAGTTGCACTAGTACACCCTATAATCCTATTATATTAAAACGCATATGTGCCTTAGTCCGTTTGTTATTTTATATTGTTCGCATCCCACCTCACACACGGCTTACAAAACGATCTCAGAAAACATTCGGCATCAATAAAGCCGTCGCCATTTTTTCCAAAACGTGTAAACATAAGCCTACATGTTCGGATGGCCAGCCGGCTTAACTTGACACTCCCCCATCCCTATTTAAAGCCTATTTTCATCTGTCAGCTTCCCAACCCTCGCAACCACCAAAAGATCGACCACACGAGACTCCGTAGAAACCGGGAACTTCCCCGTCAACTTG